>JARYGA010017017.1:0-22214 GCA_030545235.1 Helianthus tuberosus | reverse complement strand
TTTATACATACTTCATACACATCTGCATACATACACACCCATCCTACATTATTTCATACCTGCATATAATCATACATATCTTTATACATACATACATACATATCTACATACATACAAATCTTTCCTACAACCTTACGTACATACCTTCCTACGCTTTCACATATATACATACTATCACATGTATCTTCTTATCTACATAAACACGCATCTACATACTCGTACAACATCTTGCATACCTCTTACATACCAATACGACAATTACACAACTTCTACATACGTGTACAATTACATACAAACATACATACTTGCTTATCCACAAAGGGGCATACCTATATGTTCATGTGAAGCTTTACGAATCATCGGGTCGAAAACCGAAGCACCAGAACACGTTTCGGTTCAACCGGAAACACTAGACGCGAAAAATAAAAAGTTCACAAACAAGAGCCCGTCGCCGACGGGCTCCAAGCCGTCGGCGACGGGTTGTAAATAAGCCCGTCGCGCCAAATAACCCGTAACCAGCTTGTTAGCCCATCGGAGGAAAATGGCCAAACCAGAGCCCGTCGGCGACGGGGTGGGGACCCGTCGGCGACGCCCTCTCCAAAATACATTTTTCTGCAGATTCGTTTCGTCGTCCAAACGCACTAAAACGCGCGTAACTTTTGAACCGTTTACCCGTTTAACCTCCCGTTTCTTCCTACATCCTTGTAAATTCACATTCTATCATACGAACTTAAAATCCCACATCCGGATTAAGGAAATTTCTAACTTATGCATTTACGCCTATATTTTCATTTTCGGACAATTTTACCCACTCTTGTTTTCATCACACAACTCATTTGTTTTAGCCCAAAACTTTCATGAACAATACTATCATGATACTTTTACATTGTCCGGAGTTTCATACTTGGGGTTTACACACCCGATCCCCGTTATGCGTTATTTCACTCATTTTATTCGATTATACTAAAACCAACCATGTTAAACCAAATTTCATTCATGAAATTGTTTACCCATTAGTCATAACTCACAACTAAGTCCTTCGACTACTTATCCGTGCCTCCGTTTACTAACTAGCGCACTTATGTGCAATCATACACGTTACTCGATTATCATACCGTAATTAACAAACACATATCTTTACGTAAACAACTAAGAAATGATTACGGAAATCACTTACCTCATGCATCCGTGTTCCCATTCGTTCCTCGCCACTTCTTGACCCGTTAGCCTTCCGTGCCTGATTCCGTGTCGACATGATTCCTATACTTCCATGTCATAGAAATCACGCTATCATTAGCATACTCATTTGTACATGATAACAATCGCATCAATCCCATATATCACACTTAACTTTCATTAATCATTTCTAACAAACATAACTCATATAATCATGTCCGTATACGTTTAACTCATGTAACTCATCATGTCATTACATTTAACACGGATTGCTATTACATGTACCATACGACTTCTCATCAACCTACATTTACGACAACGAGTCAACTCATGTTTCTTGTACTTAGTTGACTTTCAAAAGTCAACTATTAATCATACATAATTATCGACTTATCAACATATACCCGTAACATCATAATCGACTATACGGACGACACTATATACATTTTATCATTCACTTGATGTACGTACTACCTTTTAAGCATAACGTACAACTTATTCACACACAATCTTCTAAATTCATACATAGTTCATCTAATGCTTCTACAATCCAACATGGGGTATTTAAATTAAACATCAAACATGTTATCATCACATTTTATTTACTTCATCTAACAACAATTCATCATTTCTTATCCCATTTCTTTAAACATTCACACACATGTATGATTCCAAACATTATTAACATAAGTGAATCATCAATTTACATTACATCATCTAAAACCCACTTCATAACTACTTGTTAATCACTTACAAGTGATCTAATCTTAAGTTCTTCATAATTCATCATATTTTTGATATATGTACTACCTTGTAAGCATAGTGTACAATTAGTTCATGCATATCATTCTAATCTCATACACAATTCATCAATTTCTTCCTCCTAATCAACATGATTCATACATGCATAAACATCAAACATACTAGTATCACATTTCTTTCAATTCTTCTAACAAGAATACATCATACAACTCACAATACATCAATATTAAGCAAGAACTTAGACATAGATGATTTACCCATGTCCTCATCTTCACCATAACAAACGGGTTTCACCCTTAAACATCAAATTAACTTAATTCATGCATAATCCATGTTCTAAATGATGAATCTTACACATACTCATGCTCAATTTCATACAATTTCGTGATTTACATCATAACCCGCTTCATGCATAATCACCAAACTAACTTTTAAGACATACCTTGCGATCCCCTTGTGACGGTGATCATTAATCTATGTTCGGTTAAGAATTTGAGCTTCATTTGACTCCTCAATTTGATGATCATATTAGAACTAGGGTTTGGTTCATGGGGAGTTCCCCTGATCGATCTGGAACACACGAAATGTGTGTGTGTTTGTGTGGGTGTGTTTGTTAATTAAAACATAACTTTCCTGCTTGTTCATCTTTGGTCCCTCAAGTTTGTTCCCTTGTTTGCTATGCTAAACATTTTACTACATTCCACCTTTTAATAATTTTAACCATACATTTAAGTAGGTTAAATAGCCTAGTTATCTATTTCTTGATGTACCATATCATAACATTTTAACGAATATAAACATTCGGGTTTTGGGGTGTTACAAGTCTACCCCCCTTAATTGAGGTTTCGTCCCCGAAACCTTTCTCATTTATCTTACACACACACATCTATGTTTGACTTCATAGTCACATCATAATCATAAGTAATCATCCTATCTCATTTCATAATTATTCAATCAATTGGCTTCTCCTTCTTAACAAGTCTATACTTTCCATGGCATGCTTTCATATAACATTCTCATATCCTTTGACCCGTTAATAACATGTTAATATATATACTTATTCAAACTTATAATAATGCTTACACTCATATGATCCGTTTATAACGGATTTAGTACTTTCACCTCATCCTTAAAGATTCCATTCTATAGACACATTGTATAACATTTAACTCTTGTTTTGTTATCATAACAAAACTGCTATGTCATCGTCATACCTACGTGCTTAACTCCGTAGCTAACATCATTCTACATTTCTATAATCTTTTGTACCATACATATCCTCACGTTATTTACACATTCGGATATTTTCATTCCTATCATTCTTTTGTTTATTTGCTTTACATTTACCTATATGACTTGTTTGACGCATACATGGTCAAGCTATTGACTTCTTCTTACGTAGACTAGTTTTGTCTTTTATATCTTAAATATGTTTCGCGAATTCGAACACATTATTCATACCTTTCGTACCTTCTATGTTTTGAATCCGTCTCGCGGATTCAAACATTGCATTTACATCTTTCAATCTTTGAATCCGTCTCTCGGATTCAAACATTGCATTTACGCCTTTCATCCCTTGAGTCCGTCGCGCGGATTCAAGCATTGCATTCATATCTTTCATTCTTTGAATCCGTCTTGCGGATTCGAACATTGCATATACGCTTTTCATCTCTTGAATCCGTCTCGCGGATTCAAGCATTGCATTCATATCTTTCACTTCTTTCATGTTTCGAATCCGTCTCGCGGATTCTAACATAGCATTTCATGTTTCGAATCCGTCTCGCGGATTCTAACATAGCATTTCATGTTTCGAATCCGTCTCGCGGATTCTAACATAGCATTTCATGTTTCGAATCCGTCTCGCGGATTCTAACATAGCATTTCATGTTTCGAATCCGTCTCGCGGATTCTAACATAGCATTTCATACTCTCATTCTTGAGAGTCTTACATTTCTCTTCACCCTCACGTCCACCTACTACTTAATTCTAACGGACACACCTGTAACAATTATCACGGGCTCACGAAAGTCATGCGTTTCTTGTGTACTGGCCAGGTACACAATCCACACACTAGTTTCGTGTCTTCGTGTAATTGTCACCTTATGTCCGGAGAATTAGGTTTCGGCACGTGTAACATTTCCAAAACTTCATTACCATTCTTATCATTATTTTTTTTCATTTAAAATTTTCCTTTCATTGTTAGGTTTTACCATCACATGTACTTACATATATTAAATATATGTACTTGGGTCAATATGTCAAATTACATACCTTGGTGTCGGTGCTAGACCGCATCCACAAATCATTCTTTCCAAGCAACCATGCTTACCTTACACATAACATATAGTTAGTTATCTTCCAATACATACTTAAGCACATACTTACCTTTGCTTCTACCTTTAGATCTTGGTCGAGTCTCGGATTGTACGGGTTTCTTGTCACAAGAGCACACAGGTTTGAGTTCAAGCACTTACCTTCTTACACTTGATTCTCTCAAACCAGGGCTCTGATACCAACTTGTTAGACCCTAATACGTATTTGACAAAAAGTCGCAGCGGAAAATATGAACCATAAAATTCTTTTCATAATAAATACCTCAACTTATTTAAAATTTAACTTTAACAAAGTTCTTTCTCATAAATCCGTCTCACCTTCTTATTTACTAATTAAAAACATAACTTATGTCCAATACAATACACACATCAACGTTCCCATACAATCTCTTCATTGACTCGATCTTCGATCTCTATTCTTTGGTAAACCTCATGGCTTGTACTACCTGCGCTCACCACATAAAATCATAACATTAGCACACATTATATAAACAAGATTCATTCGCATACACTTCATATTTCGTCATCTTTCAAACTTTAAGCATCTTATATGTGTATCCATTTCTTTGTGAGCCTTCAATAATGTACCTGCATAAATATTCATTCTCAAGGTACACCATTAATAACGTAAACCCTCAACGTGTCTAAATCAGGCATACATATGTACTCACATACATACATACTTACACATCTACATACGTACATATCTTTCCTACAACTTTACATACATGCATACACTCATGCTTGTCTTTATACATACTTCATACACATCTGCATACATACACACCCATCCTACATTATTTCATACCTGCATATAATCATACATATCTTTATACATACATACATACATACATATCTACATACATACAAATCTTTCCTACAACCTTACGTACATACCTTCCTACGCTTTCACATATATACATACTATCACATGTATCTTCTTATCTACATAAACACGCATCTACATACTCGTACAACATCTTGCATACCTCTTACATACCAATACGACAATTACACAACTTCTACATACGTGTACAATTACATACAAACATACATACTTGCTTATCCACAAAGGGGCATACCTATATGCTCATGTGAAGCTTTACGAATCATCGGGTCGAAAACCGAAGCACCAGAACACGTTTCGGTTCAACCGGAAACACTAGACGCGAAAAATAAAAAGTTCACAAACAAGAGCCCGTCGCCGACGGGCTCCAAGCCGTCGGCGACGGGTTGTAAATAAGCCCGTCGCGCCAAATAACCCGTAACCAGCTTGTTAGCCCGTCGGAGAAAAATGGCCAAACCAGAGCCCGTCGGCGACGGGGTGGGGACCCGTCGGCGACGCCCTCTCCAAAATACATTTTTCTGCAGATTCGTTTCGTCGTCCAAACGCACTAAAACGCGCGTAACTTTTGAACCGTTTACCCGTTTAACCTCCTGTTTCTTCCTACATCCTTGTAAATTCACATTCTATCATACGAACTTAAAATCCCACATCCGGATTAAGGAAATTTCTAACTTATGCATTTACGCCTATATTTTCATTTTCGGACAATTTTACCCACTCTTGTTTTCATCACACAACTCATTTGTTTTAGCCCAAAACTTGCATGAACAATACTATCATGATACTTTTACATTGTCCGGAGTTTCGTACTTGGGGTTTACACACCCGATCCCCGTTATGCGTTATTTCACTCATTTTATTCGATTATACTAAAACCAACCATGTTAAACCAAATTTCATTCATGAAATTGTTTACCCATTAGTCATAACTCACAACTAAGTCCTTCGACTACTTATCCGTGCCTCCGTTTACTAACTAGCGCACTTATGTGCAATCATACACGTTACTCGATTATCATACCGTAATTAACAAACACATATCTTTACGTAAACAACTAAGAAATGATTACGGAAATCACTTACCTCATGCATCCGTGTTCCCATTCGTTCCTCGCCACTTCTTGACCCGTTAGCCTTCCGTGCCTGATTCCGTGTCGACATGATTCCTATACTTCCATGTCATAGAAATCACGCTATCATTAGCATACTCATTTGTACATGATAACAATCGCATCAATCCCATATATCACACTTAACTTTCATTAATCATTTCTAACAAACATAACTCATATAATCATGTCCGTATACGTTTAACTCATGTAACTCATCATGTCATTACATTTAACACGGATTGCTATTACATGTACCATACGACTTCTCATCAACCTACATTTACGACAACGAGTCAACTCATGTTTCTTGTACTTAGTTGACTTTCAAAAGTCAACTATTAATCATACATAATTATCGACTTATCAACATATACCCGTAACATCATAATCGACTATACGGACGACACTATATACATTTTATCATTCACTTGATGTACGTACTACCTTTTAAGCATAACGTACAACTTATTCACACACAATCTTCTAAATTCATACATAGTTCATCTAATGCTTCTACAATCCAACATGGGGTATTTAAATTAAACATCAAACATGTTATCATCACATTTTATTTACTTCATCTAACAACAATTCATCATTTCTTATCCCATTTCTTTAAACATTCACACACATGTATGATTCCAAACATTATTAACATAAGTGAATCATCAATTTACATTACATCATCTAAAACCCACTTCATAACTACTTGTTAATCACTTACAAGTGATCTAATCTTAAGTTCTTCATAATTCATCATATTTTTGATATATGTACTACCTTGTAAGCATAGTGTACAATTAGTTCATGCATATCATTCTAATCTCATACACAATTCATCAATTTCTTCCTCCTAATCAACATGATTCATACATGCATAAACATCAAACATACTAGTATCACATTTCTTTCAATTCTTCTAACAAGAATACATCATACAACTCACAATACATCAATATTAAGCAAGAACTTAGACATAGATGATTTACCCATGTCCTCATCTTCACCATAACAAACGGGTTTCACCCTTAAACATCAAATTAACTTAATTCATGCATAATCCATGTTCTAAATGATGAATCTTACACATACTCATGCTCAATTTCATACAATTTCATGATTTACATCATAATCCGCTTCATGCATAATCACCAAACTAACTTTTAAGACATACCTTGCGATCCCCTTGTGACGGTGATCATTAATCTATGTTCGGTTAAGAATTTGAGCTTCATTTGACTCCTCAATTTGATGATCATATTAGAACTAGGGTTTGGTTCATGGGGAGTTCCCCTGATCGATCTGGAACACACGAAATGTGTGTGTGTTTGTGTGGGTGTGTTTGTTAATTAAAACATAACTTTCCTCCTTGTTCATCTTTGGTCCCTCAAGTTTGTTCCCTTGTTTGCTATGCTAAACATTTTACTACATTCCACCTTTTAATAATTTTAACCATACATTTAAGTAGGTTAAATAGCCTAGTTATCTATTTCTTGATGTACCATATCATAACATTTTAACGAATATAAACATTCGGGTTTTGGGGTGTTACATTTATGTGGATGACATTATTTTTGGAAGCACATGTAACTCAATGTGTGAAGAGTTTAGAGAACTCATGACAGCTGAGTTTGAAACGAGTGCAATGGGTGAGCTGCAATGCTTTCTTGGTCTCCAAGTACAGCAAATGCAAAATGGAACTTTCATTCATCAAAGCAAATATGCTAAAGAACTTTTAACCAAATTTGATATGAATGATTGTAAACCATGCAGCACACCCATGGCAACAAATAAGCTGGTCATGTCTGATGAAAAGGATGAGCTGATTGACCAAACACTTTATAGAAGCATGATTGGGTCTTTATTGTACCTAACTGCATCTAGACCAGACATCATGTTTGCAACATGTGTCTGTGCAAGAAGTCAATCAGCTCCCAGAAAATCAAATCTCATTGCTGTAAAAAGGATCTTCAGATACATAAAAGGTGCTCCCACACTTGGTATCTGGTATCCAGCTAATGGGAACATCAAGCTTTCAGGTTTTTCAGACAGTGACTTTGCTAGATGTCACACCACAAGGAAGTCCACATCAGGAGGGTGCCAGTTTCTAGGTGATTGCTTAGTTTCATGGCAAAGCAAAAAGCAAGCAGCTGTTTCAACATCCACTGCTGAAGCTGAATACATTGCTGCTGCAAGCTGTACAACCCAACTCCTGTGGCTTCAAAATCAGTTACTGGATTTTGGTATCACTGCCTTAAAGACACCACTCATGTTGGATAGCCAGGCAGCAGAAAATATCATCAAAAATCCAGTTTCCCATTCAACCACCAAACACATCGACATCAGACATCACTTTGTGAGGGATTGCTATGAAAAAGGTTTGATTTCTCTGCATCATGTCCCAACTAAAGACCAGCTGGCTGATGTGCTTACAAAAGCACTTGATACAGCCACTTTTGAAAGCTTGGTCTCTAGGATTGGGATGCTGAACATGGAATAACAAACAACATCTTGTTTTTCTATGAATAAAAGCAACAAAATGATTTCAGAAAATCAAAACTCCATCCTTAAAAATAGCTAAAAATGAAATTTTTCGTTAAAATCCTCAAAAGTCTGCCATTAACCACTGATTGTTCAAAAGTCTGCTCTACTTCAAAAGTCTGTCCACTGCTGAAAGTCAACCCCTGTTCTCTCATTCCTTTGATAAACTCTGTTGTTCAAAAGCAGTGTCTTATCCACTGATATACTATCCACTGATAGTGAAAATCATCCATTGCTTTCATACCACTGCCTTCATCAGTCACTTTCACAAAAGTACTGTCCTTCACTTTCACCAGGGGTTGTCACGTGGGCAGTACATATTGGTCAGACCTTTTGTAACGGCTGCCACCTCAGCATTCACTTTCTTCCCTATAAAATTCCCCATTCACCACCAAAACAGGGTTTTACTGTCGAATTGAATTCTTAAAAATTCTCTTCTCAAAGCAGTTTTTCATCTCATTTCTTCACAAATTTCGTCGATCATCATCTTCAAAATGACAAAATCGAAGTCATCTTCAAAACCCTCATCCAAATCTTCATCAAAAACAGCCTCTCAAAAGGCACTTTCCACTGAAATTCCATATAAACCATCCCACAATCTCCTGGGTCTTCTCACAAAACCAGGAACCACAAATGTTTTCGATTCCATCATTGACACCATGGCAAAATCAAAGTACAAAACTTTGTTCACTGTCGATGCACCAATCTATTTAGAAACCCAAAGGGAGTTTTGGAAGAATGCAACCCTTGAAAAACAAGGAGACATTGCAACCACCATACACTCTTCTATAAAGGGTAAAGCTGTCCAAATCACGCCACAATCCATTTCAGAGGTCTTTCAACTCGATGATCAAGAATGTAAAATTTCTTTCACTAAAAACGAGTTGCAAACTGACTTTATTGAGAGAGGGTATGAAGCCACAATGATGAAGAAACTTACCTTACAAAAAGGTTATTTTCCTTCTGCAACCAGATTTTTATTTCATAACCTCCTACTATGTGTTTCAAACAAAACCACTTCTTTCAATGAAATCCCTTTAAAGATTCAAAATCTGGGATATGCAATTCTTCAAGGAGAAAATTTTTAACTATTCTCGGGAAATTTTTAAAGATTTGGTTAATAATGTTGAAACAAAATCATTCTTACTGTTTCCAAGGTTTTTAAGTTACTATTTTGCAAAGAAATTCAGTAAGGATGATTTAACTGTAATAAACCAAGGTGATTCTACTCAAATAAACAGTTTAACAACTGAAACTTTTTCAAGAATGTTAGCACCTTGCAAAAACACAAGCAGAGGTGCCTGAGCAGATTTTAGCAGTTACAACTGCTCCTCAGGTATCTGCTGCTGAGCCCACTGCTCAAGGTGATCAAAGCAGCAGCACAACTGCTTTGAAACCCACACCTAAAATCTCCAAAAAGACAAAAAGAAAAACTCAAAAACCCCCCAAACCAATCAAAAAGGCAACTCTGGAGGATGAGATACCAGAGCAAATGCCTGTGACAACACAAAAGTCACAAGAAACCACTGCTGCTTCTTCCTCACAGCAGTTGGTACAAATATCTCAACCCATAACCGACATTCCTCCTGCTTCTTCACAAAAAGAACAGGTTGTACAAATAGGGTCTCCATATCATGATGCTCTGGAAACACTCGTTTCTATCATCCACAACCTCAATACCCGGGGCAAATCCACTTTCTACACCACCCTTCACATCCACAATTCCCCCACCAACTAAACTGCTGTTGGATGCAATTGATTTGAACCAGGCATTAACCAGTCCTTCTCAATCACCTATCAATGAGAATATACCTCAACAACTGACTGGGTCTGATGTATCAATCTTTGCTAACCCACCAACACAACCTGAGGAGGTTAGACCCCTTGAGTTACAAGTAACTCTTGGTGGTAGTCCAAGTGAAGCAGCCACTACAACTGTTGAACCCTTTGGTTTACAGTTGGACAGTGGTTACATCAATAAGACTTCCTTGGAGGCAATTCCTTTTATAGCACCTCTACCAACCACCAGTGGATTTATTTATCCTACTGGCAACATCAAAAGGTTGTCAAGTGTTGAAGGAAGAAGACCCCAGTACCAAGAAAAAGGGGCATCAGTGATTAATGTTTGGAGTATACTCCCTACATCAACTACTGATAAAACCACTGTTAGTGGGAAATTAGATGATCCCATTAACTTGGGTGATGATTTAAAGTACCAGAAATTGACGGATCGTATTGAAAAACTTGATAACTCTGTTGCAGAACTCAAAGATATGCTACAACAGGTGTTACAAGTACAAAAGGTACAATCAACTGCTGTTCCATCTCAAGCACCTGCTCCACAAAGGGCACCTGCTACAAATGAGCTCTGGAATTTGTTTCAACCTTTTCTCCATCAACAAGCACAATTAGCAGATCAGCAACATGAAAAACATGTCCAACAGCTGAGAAATGCAATGGAGTCAAGGTTCAAGAACACTCAGGCTGATCTAAAGGTTCTCAAATCTCAGATCCTGCACACCACAGGCACTGCTCCTCCAACAGTACTTTTCATTGATCAACTCCCAGACGATAATGCCAAAAAGGGGGAGAAAATTCAGGAGTGGAAGAAGAAAGGAATAGATGATGGTCTCTACATTGAACCTGAAAAGGATGCTATGACCAAAAAAATTCCTGTGCCAGATGGTAGTAAAAAGGTTGATTCTACTCAAGAAGCACTTGATGAAGGAGTAGCAAGTGTAAAAAGAGATAGAATGGCAAAGGATATTTCAAGGTGGAATGAGGAGAAAAGAGCTTTCATGGAGCTGTATGAGCAGGGTTGTTCTGGTTCAAAGGATACTAAAAATCCTAAGACAAAAAGGAAGCCTAAGTCCACCTCATCCAGAATTCCAAAGCATATTCCAAAACCACCATCCAAAAGTCATCAGCATCAAACCTCCACCCAAACAGCTGTTGTAACTCCTGCTGTATCAACTACTGCTGGTACCTCAGTAGTTTCAACATCTGTTCTCACTTCAACACACACCACTTCAAAATACACCAAATCCACTGCTTTTTCACCATTACCACCAAAAACAAAATCACTTCCTGCCAAAAAGCAGAAGACAGTAGTTGTTACAACATCTGCTGTAATGACAACAGTGGTTGGAACACCAGTTGTTTCAACAACTGTTAGTCAATCACAAACCACTGCCACTACATCCACCACCACTGTTCCATCCAAAACATCATCAGCCCCTCCTCAAACAAAGAGGAGAAGGCTAATTCTCAAAGATGATGACACTTCACCACCACAAACATCTTCAAAATCTTCAGCTCTTGTCACAATACCAAAACATGTCCCTCTCTCTTCAGTTCCAATGTACAAGCCCTTTCCTCCTGCAGGTGTTCAATTTCCTCTTGAACTAACAGCTGTAAGAGATGAAATAAAATCTTTCTATTATGAGGATGACCCTACCAAAAGGAGTTTGCCATCAATTCAGGGATATCTCAGGCCTAAAAATGTTGATGAATACTTGGAAATCAAGGCCAAGCAAGCAGAGGATATCTCAAAAAGAAACACACAAGGGAAATCTGACAAAGAAATATCAAGAAACTATCAATATCTGCTCACACAGGTCAGATCCCTAGAACAATTTGCAAAAAATGTCAGTCAACAAATTTCAGAAAGAGCAGCTGAAACTTTGAGGAAAGACTACATTGAAAGCATCATGGCTCACAAAAAGTACAAAGGAGAGAGATACATGTACAAAGAGTGGACTATACCTGAGCTTGAAAATGAAGCAGCAAGAATTCAAGACATGATAAAAGGGAAAGTCACTCACACTCCTCCTGACTGGGCAAAGTTTAGAAAGAATGTACCTGACAAACAGGTAGAACTGAAAAGAATGAAAGAGGAACTGGTTGCTGCTGAATATGGAAACAAAAGACAAATTGCCAGATGGAAAGAAGATGTAGTCAGGGCCACCTACAAAAGGTTGGAGGAACTAAGAAAGAAAGATCCAAATGTTCTTCAAAAGCCTGACTATCCTGAAGCAGAGGTTTCAAAAGGACCACCAAAGCTGCAAATCAAAAGAACCACTGCTCCAGCTGGTGCTGCCATCTACAAAAGAAGGAGCAAAAACCAGTTGAGTACTGAAACAATTCAAGATCTATTGGCTGGAGATGCTATTGTAAAAGCAGGCATGAAAGTAATGATAAAAGAAGATCTTGAATTGGAACAATCTGCAAGTGCTGCTCAGCCAGTCATGAATAGGCCAGCCTCACCAAATACTTCTGCAAATAAACATCTCCCAAGAAACCCACCAGGCTCAAAAATACAAAAGTAGGAAACTGACAAACAGTCCTGCGTATTGACTTTGCTCAGGTCTGGTGGAGAAGTGGAGAAAATATCAAGGGAACAAGCTCTTGGCCTGAGTCTTGAAGATTTGCAGGATCTCCTTGATCTTCCACTTAGCAGGGATGATGAAGATACAGATGCCCTAGACTTTGAATTACAATTTAAAGGTCAGATAAGGGAACTGTTGATGAGGCAATAAAGAATTCCACAATAATGAAGAGTTTTGGCATTATCTGTTCCAGGGGGAGATTGTTGAGATTGAACCCTATCAGAGGAACAGATAATTAAAGCCAAAACTGGATCAGAGCAGTGGATCCAGAATAAGCAGACGATTACAGTTGGTTCATACAAATCTCTCCTCTTGAAAGTGGTTTCATATCTGCTGACCTCCTATCTGCTGATCTTACTAAGTGCTGACCTACAACTGCTGCCTTGCATCTACTGCCCAAAGTCAAAGACTGATGGAAGACCAAAGCTCTGCTGATTCAATCTACTGCCTTGAGTCAAGTACTGCTGATCCGGACAAGCACTGCTGGGTTCACAGCAGTGGAAGGATGCAACAGCTGTTTAAGTGTCTTTTATGTAATGAAATGTAATAGCAGTAGTTAGTACATCAGTGTTTGTATAGATCAGATGTTAGAGTTTGTTAGGAGGTTAGATGTCACTTTCATGGTGATGTCAGCTAAAGATGCTCAGTGGTTTGCTAGTGCCTATAAATAGTTCAGTAGTTTGTACTGTTCTATTAGCTCTTGCAATACCGTCTTCTTTGCACGAACAAACGCTGAGCTCTGGCTGAGGGGGAGTTTGTATTCAAGCATTACTTGTAATCGTTGTTGAAAGATAATTCAATCATTCGGTTCCTTGTTAAAAATGTCTTGATCAAAGCAATACTCTCGTTTGATTGTATGCAAAGTTTGTGTTCATATTAATTCCGCTGCACAACTCTTTCATTTCCATCTTAATTTCAAACGAAAATACAATCAGAAACAAACTCAGATCCAACAAGGTTTTTTCTTATTACTTTTCATGTCAATAGAAATCCAACATACGAACCCAAAAAAAAAATATATAGAAAGGGCCTCGGATTTTCACTTTGCTTTGGGCCTCCAAAATGCTTGTGCCAGCTCTGTAACAACCCAAACAACATCGGAAGCGGTACCAATATTCGTTTTTATGATTTTCCGGTAGAAGTTTCGTTGAAAACGAAGATATATATTCACAATAGTGTTGGTACCATACAGGTACCGTGACGAACTAACTGATACCATTCCAACAATATCAGTACCACGTCGATTCTGACTGAACAACATTGATACTGGTATCCGTACTATCAGAGTTGTTACTAATATTCATTTTTATGGTTTTCAATCTATCTAAAAAAACACATGTCAATAGCCTTTTAGGAATATCACCACTTTATTATTTAGGTTTTATCTTTCGATTGCTATACTAATTATCGGTGCCATACCGATACCGTAATAAACTGAACTAATGTCAACCAAACTCCCTCCTGACCACCACGGAAACTTCCACTAGTAGCGTATTAATTTTATATCAACTAATTAATACTAGTGTTTTTCAATGACGCGCGTTGCGCGAAAGGCATTGGTGTTTTCGACCGACATCATTCTTCAAACGATTCGAGATTAACGATGCGTAACCAGCCATATCCGGCATCGTGGAGTGTATTAAAAAGGGAGCAATTGGACGATTGGATGCTGGGCTAGGTGTTTCTTGGAATGCCCACGGATTGTTCGGATCAAAACCACGATTATGAGGATTCATTTTTCGTATTGTGGTTGGATGAGATTTTTTTTTAAAAATAAGATAGAGATGATTATAGAACAGGTGGAGTAGTTGTGGTAAAAAAATGAATAGAAGTGTGAGTATTTATAGTGAAAAAATAATTTTTTTAAACACATAGTCGTTGGCCAACGGCTAGCCCAAACGGCTACTTGTCTTGGCCAATGAGATCCCGCCATGTCATCTTGATAGCCCCGCCCAACGCCCGTGCTAAAACCCCCGGCCAAGGGGCCACGCCGAAACCCACGCCCACCTGGGGTGGTGACTTGGGCGTTTGTACCCAACCCACGCCACAACCCCCACCCCATACCTTATATTCTAATATACCCTACATCATCAATATTCTTTGACTTTGCTTTTTATCATATATATATATAGGGGGCCGCTAGAATGAGAACCACCTCCAGTTGTAAGAACCGCGAGAACCACTTTCTGGCCATTAGATCAAGTAGATGGATGGATGAGATTAAAAGTATTAAAAAATAATATTAAGTATTTTTTGTCTTATTATGTTTTTAATATTTTATTCTTTAAGGGTATATAAGTAAAATTGTCTTTTTTGTCTTTTTATATATATTAATTTTAAATTACTTTTTTTGTCATATTCATTAATTACATTTTTTACTTAATTGTTTTTTATTTATAAACATATTTTTTTGTTAAACAAATTTTTTGAAATCAAATTTTTAGTATATTTTTTTTTAAGATTTGTTTAAAAAAAAACGTTTTGAAGATCCGTTTTTTTACGCCCCGATTTTTTACGTTAACGTTTTTTTTTTACATTTTACGCGCCAATTTTTACGTTAACGTTATTTTACGTTTTACACGTCAGTTTTTTACGTTTTACGCCCCGGTTTTTTACGTTTTACGCGTCGGTTTTTTACGTCTTACGCCCCGGTTTTTTTCGTTAACGTTTTTTTTACATTTTACGCGCCAATTTTTACGTTAACGTTATTTTACGTTTTACACGTCGATTTTTTACGTTTTACGCCTCGGTTTTTTACGTTTTACGCGTCGGTTTTTTACGTTTTACGCGTCGGTTTTTTACGTCTTACGCCCCGGTTTTTTACGTTAACGTTTTTTTTTACATTTTACGCGTCAATTTTTACGTTAATGTTATTTTACGTTTTACACGTCGGTTTTTTACGTTTCACGCCCCGGTTTTTTACGTTTTACGCGTCGGTTTTTTACGTTTTACGCCCCGTTTTTTTCGTTAACGTTTTTTTTACATTCTACGCGCCAATTTTTACGTTAACGTTATTTTACGTTTTACACGTCGGTTTTTTACGTTTTACGCCCCGTTTTTTTACGTTTTACGCGTCGGTTTTTTACGTTTTACGCGTCGGTTTTTTATGTTTTACGCCCTAGTTTTTTTCGTTAACGTTTTTTTCCGTTTTGCGTTTTACGTTTTGCGTTTTACATAAAACATTTTGCGTTTTTCGTTAAACTTTTTATGTTTTTAAATTTTACGTTTTATGTAAAACTTTTTACGTTTTAAGTTTTACGTTAAACTTTTTACGTTTTACTTTTTTAAGTTTTACGTTAAACTTTTTACGTTTTACGTAAAAGTTTACGGTTGAACTTTTTTTTCACAAAAACTTTTTTACACGAAAACTTGTTTACGCAAGACGAACGCACCATAAATTGCAAAGTCGGTAGGTGTCTCGGATAGATTTTTATCGTCATCGACGGGGGAAAAGAATATAAAAAACCAACAACAACAACAAAACAAAAGTGTATCTCGAAAAAAAACGAAGTTTTGGCTCAGATTTTCCGATAATCAGAGGCTGCAAAGTGGGGTTGCGGGTTCAAAAAACCATCCTCGCCGCGCCATCGTCAGTTTTTTTTTTTTTTTTTTTTTTGCATCATCACAGCCGATTCAATAAGGCACCATATTCAAACGATTTGAACATTCAAAACGAAACAAGAACATCATTCAAACATATTTCAAACCCAGATTCAACATGAAACCCAGATTCAACATCAAACCCATATTCAAACATCAAACCCATATTCAAACCCATATTCAACATCAAACCCATATTCAAACATCAAACCCAGGTTCAACATCAAACCCAGATTCAACATCAAATAAATATAATAATAATTTGCAACTTACAAGTTATATATTCAAGAAATGAAATGGAAGCACCAGATTACAACATCAACCGTACAGCATACAAAAATCAATTTACAAATTTTATCTTGGTCATTATATAAAAAAAAAAAATCACGATGACAGTTTAATTATACATCAAAGCTCATGTTCCCATTCAACATTCATTTTCTTTTTGTAGTTTTAGAATCACAAAGAATAAAAAACAAACGCAAGGGGGGTATAGGCTGACCAATGGGAACGTGACGAGCCGTGTAATCGGGTAATCCCTTCAGGTCTCCGAAAATCTGCCGTCGAGCTTCACGGGGATAATCACTGCCGATGTCCTCTCGTCTTTGTTGTCCCCTCTACTGACGTAATCACATCGAAATCGACCCGTAGCCACCACCGCCATCGTACTTCACCGGTAACTCGTCGGAACAGGGTATAGCACTGCCGCCACCGTCTCCATGATGTCGTTACTTAACGCCGCCGCGCCGCCGCCGTTCATGGTGGTGGCCAGTTGTATGTACAGATGAGGGAGAGAGGAGAGTAGAACAGAGAGGGAGTGTGATTATGAAGGATGAGTGTGGCTGGAAGCATCATCACTGGCAGGTTGCCGGAGCCGTTGCTGGCTTCACGGAAACCTCGTCGGAGAGGTGGTTTGAAGGGAGAAGTGAAGAGAGAAGAAAAAGACAGTAAAATGATGGATGAATGACATTCTGGTGGCATATTAATGAGGAGAGAGAGTGAAAGATTAGACATTTGGGGTAAAAGACTAAAACACCCTTTTAGTTGGCATATTTTGATTGGTTGAAAGTGGTTCTCACGGTTCTTACAACTGGAGGTGGTTCTTATTCTAACGGCCCTATATATATATATAAATGTTAACATCACTATTCATTGACTTTGCTTTTTATCATATATAGATTAGCCATTTTGAAATATAGATTTAGTTAGTCATTGGTGACTATTAATCTCAATAACAAGGAATCTCTTTAAATACAAAGAAAAAGTGATTCAATTCCAAAAAAGGTTAGAGATGAATTAATAAATCACCCTAAGAATATGAATACTCTTGGATGGAAACTATCATTAAAGATTTTATTATTTTCAAATCATAAAAACTAAAAAATCAACCAATGATCTCTTGGCCTAGTGGTTAAGGGGGAGGTGGGAAGCTTTGCTTCTCTTGGAGGTCCTGGGTTCAAGTCTAGGCAAGAGGGTTTTAATACTAACTTGGTGATACTAACATACTAACTACTAACCCGGTTAGCGATATCCTAACCATATGCCGTTCAAAAAAAAAAAAAAAAACTAAAAATCAAAGGGTGGAAAACTTAAGGAACGCATATTCTATAATTACTATTTGCTAAAAATATATCTAATTTTATCGTAGGCTTAAGAAAAGTACCATGAATTAAAAACGTGCATATAATGTATGGTGTATATGAAATGAGAGGTAACCATCAATGTGGAGATAGGTACCTAAAGCATATTCTGAAATCTGAAGGATGATGCTTAATATTCAGACCGGATGCGAAAACTCGAAATTAGCTTAGATTTTAATTCGAACTCTACTGCCAAAGTTCGTATTCAGACCGGATGCGAAAACTCGAAATTAAATTAGATTTTAATTCGAACTCTACTTCCAAAGTTCTTATACGAACTAGCAACCATTCGAAAAATGCAAATTTATCCTAAGAAAAAATATGAAAAACTGAAGAAAAAAAATCGGAAAAACCGTGGTTTTTTTTTCAATATATATATACACATGTGTAGATTGTAAATCTTTAACTCTACATGTATGTATATACATATTTAAAATTGATACATAAGTATTGTAAATTTATGTTTGAGGGAAAGCTTTAGTTTTAACTTTAAAGTTTAGCATTAATATTTTGAGTTTAGATTTAGGGTTTAGGGTTTAACAACACTATTTGAGGTTTAGCTTTAGTGTTTAGCTTAGGTTTTACCCATTAGGGTTTAGCTTTTAGAATTTATAGTTAAGATTTTACATTACGTCAACACTGGGCTTTACCCACATTTTTCCCAAAACCGGCATGCTACACATTTGAATAAATGTGTGGCTAAATGCCATTTATAATGATTTAAAACACTTTTAGCCACACATTTTATTATTACGTGATAGTTGTATAGAATGAGCCACGCATTTTATTATTAATGTGGTCATTGTATAACAGATCAAAACCTTTAGCCACAAATTTAGAAAAAAACAGTGACATTTACTAGCCACAATTAGAAAAGTGTGGCCAAACGTAACACATTGCCACTTTGTTTGATTTCTTGATTAATGTGACGAAAACACATTTCTTCGAAACCTTTGCCACACTTTCAATAAATAATGTGGCAATTACTAGCGTAGATTGACCCGTCGCAATTCCTTATTTATATCTACATTTCAAACCCTCAGCGGAGCATGACTGGTAATCCACTAGTTGTATAATTAAATCCTTGAGAAATAATCATTTCTTCCATCTCAATGAACAAATCAAATATCAATAGATCAACAAAATCTTATAACAAAGCAACAAATCAAATATCAATAAATCAACAAAATCTTATAGCAAATCAAATATCAATAAATCAACAAAATCTTGTAACAAAGAAAAACAAATCAATCTTTATTTTTTTTAACGGCAAATTTCTTTTATTCATGTCGTATGTGGGACTTGAACCTAAAACCTCATTCGCCCAAGGTGTTTAAAGGCTTTTGTCTTTGCCAACGGACCACCACCCCATTGGTAAATCAATCTTTATGTTATACATAAATGGCACTTTATACCTTTCACTATGAAATCGACCAAACTCACCCTTTAAGTTCATGTTTTGTTATATTCTATAACCTTTACAACTAACGTCATCTAAAAACTCAGTTAAGTTACTTCACATGCTTTGCATTATCATTTTTATCTTGTTATTATCATTTACTTTATAAAAAATATTAAAATTAGAATTTTTATAAAATAAATTTAAAACTAATTTTTTATATATGTTTATATATATAAATATATAACTATTAACAAATAAAAATATTTTTGCACAAATCAACCTTTATGTTATAAATAATATTTTTGCACAAATCAACTTTTATGTTATAAAAGATCATAGTACCCTCACATGCAAAGCACGTGAGGTAACTTAACTGAGTTTTTAGACGACATTATTTGTAAAGGTTATAGAATGTAAGAAAACATGAACATAAAGGTTGGGTTTGACCGATTTCATAGTGAAAGGTAAGACGTGCAGTTTAGGTGTAACATATAGGTTGGTTTGTGCAATTTTGTCTATAACAAATGAATACAAACTCATGATCGTGTGGTTTGATTGGTTTTCTTATTTCTGAGTTTTAGTCACTTTTAATATAAGGGCGTTTTAGTTATTTTATAAAGATTAACATGAGTAGGGTGAGCATATGGTATCGGGTACCGGTAACCGGTACCAGTACGGGCCGGTATTTGAAGGTAGAAATAGGTAAACCCCAGTATCGTACCATACCAGTACCGAAATCGTCAAATGTCGTTACCGATTCAGTAGTGGTTTTTATCGATATTTCCCATAAAGAGATAATCTTCTTAAATACGCAGCAAAAGTTAGAGAGACTAGTGTCATTTCGAAATTTCATATAAGTAGCAAAATTCAAGATTAAAACTGCATATTTGAAGCAAACATCCATGATCAAATTAAGATTGGAGACTAATTTTATGAATCACCTAGGAAAATTTCTAGATGTAACCTATCATTAAAGCTTTTATTATCTTCACATAAAAATATAAAAATATATATAACTTTAGTTTAGGCTAAAAATATCTTTTCAATTATAAAACGTGCATATTATATATGTGGTGTATATGAAAAGGCATCAATGCGGAGGTAGGCGTCAACGTAAATCATTGATGTTTAATTTCAAATGGGACGCAAAAACTCGAAAATTCGATTTTATTTAAATTATAATTATAATTCTAATTTTTATTATTATTCTAATTAACAACAAATTATTGTAGATTCAATTGAAATTAATAGGAACTAGTTGGATTTCCAGGCTTGGCGACGGACTTTCAGTCGACATCGACTTAGTTCATTAAACTATAGGTATGATACATGCACTCCGTATAACTCCCAATAGAGTCTTGAGTGGTTTTGGTCATCAAAGTGATTAGTTAGTGACTAGGGTTTTGTGTTTGCGGATTGAAACTCGTATTGATGTTCTAATATGATTCATATGATGTTAGCATGGCTGAGTTTATGTTAAGGGCAATAATACTTATGTGTTAGGGTTCATGAGAATCAAGAATCGTTCATGGTGTTATCAATAATATGTGTAGTCCTGTGTTTATGGATTAGGGTTTAGGATCTTGATGCCCGAGCATGGTAAATTTGATAAGAGTCTGCTGTAAATGACTTATTATCTGCTGTTAGTCGTTATTAGAAGGTGTGGTGATCATATTATGTGCGCGTTTTAGTAACGTTTAAGCGATAAACAGCATGCTGGGTAACATTTACAGGCAACTTCAGTTGGCTGTAAACAGACCGTTATAAATCGAAAAATTGTTTTTCTAAAGTCTAAATTATGTGTTTTCAAAAAACGAATCAAATGGCATTGGAATCATATTTTTTCGAGGTCGTTTACTATTTTTAAACGTCCGTTTTGTACAGCAGCAAAAGCTGCGTTTTTTCTGCTGAAAATGCGTGTTATGTTTTTCGTCATAACTTGAAACCTGGATAGAGTAAGGTCACGAAATTGTTACTGTAGATGGCCACTGATGTCGTTGTGATTCTCCAACTGGAATTTCGTCAATCGGACTTACGATGAATTTTACATGAATTTTTTCGTGGATTGCAGTCAGAAAGTGACGAATCTGATTGCAGCCCGGTAAATGATTTTTATAAAATAATTGATAATGAATTGGATCCCGATATTTTTACAAAATAATATTTGGATCATTTAAAACACTCTGTAAAAATTTGGGAATTTTTGGAATAAGTTAACTATTTTATTAAAATGCCCGAAAACAGCCATGTTTTGGATGTTAAAGCTGAAACGACGTAAGTAGTAATTTGCGTGTTTAAATGTCGGGTAGGTTATTTGAGAATGATCTAACGTGTTAGATGTCAATGAAAGTGTTATGTGCAATGTCCTATTCTTGCTTTTTAATGGTTATAGACGGGATGTTTATATGGGCGT
>JARYGA010017016.1:0-26997 GCA_030545235.1 Helianthus tuberosus | reverse complement strand
ACTTTGCAAGTCAAAGTACAAGTCAAAGTCAAAGACAAGGAAAAGACAGATCTATCATTTCTAGCCTAATTATTCTTTTCTTACTTAATTATTGCTAAGTAACTAAATTACGCTTGTTATCGCACGCTAAACGCTATTTACAATGATTGATACTATTTAAACGCGTTTTATCACAATGTTACTACCACTATCTGAACGCAACGCAAACTCGAAACGAGGATGTTTATGTTAGGTTTATGACTATTATTGTGTGTCACTATGTGCTCTACTTGTGTGTGCTTTTTATATATGTTTTGGAATGTTATTAACAAACGCCATCGCAATTCTATCGCAACGCAATCTCAACGCAATTCGCAACACAGATCTACTTTTATGCATTTAGTAGTGTATGATGACTTGTAGGTAGTTATGTTAATTGTGTAACTAATGTGTAATACTACAACGTCGCTTACTCGCAACTAACTTAAACGCAACGCAACGCTCAACGCATGAAACGGAAGTGGAAAACTAACTCGCACGCGCTGTCCGATAGAACGACCAACCGGTCGAATGGCCATCCGATTGATTGGCCGTCCGACCCACGTAACTTTCCACCGCCTTTCACCCTTTCACCTATAAATACCCCTTTGTCACATCAACTGTTCATTGATGTGACAACTCTGTCCGACCCACTCACTCTCAAGCCCTTTTCTCTCGATTCCTCGCGATTCTTGTAAGTTTTCACACTAAATCTTGTACATCTATCATCTCCACACACTTTCTCAACATCTTCTCCATCAAATCACTACTTTTCACCATGAAATAGCCTGATTTGGGCTACTTTAGGGTGACGTCATCACAAGTTCTTATGAACATTGGAGTATGGCATCATCTCATCAAAGTTAGTCCAGATCTAAAGGATTTCAACACTGTTTTACACAGATCTCAACGAGTTTTCAACAATTATCAACTATTTCAAACTTTTCTTCAGCATTCTTCACTTTTTACTCAAAAACCACTAGAATCTAGACTCATTCAGGCTCCCTACTAAACCTCTAGTAGGGAACCGGGCTGAGAATGGATTTCTATTGAAGAAGACGACCGATTCATAGGTTGAACATGAAACTTCACCTCGAACGGTTGGGTCTGATCGAATGGGGTGATTCCCATCTGATCGACTGAGCTGGACTTGGTGCGGGTTTCGTTGTTGACACGTTGTCGCGGCGTCTCGGGTAAACCGCAAAACTTTTCAACTTAACTGATTTTACAAAGTTCACAAAACATCACGTTGCTCGATCGAATAGCCGTCCGATCGGATGACCATCCGATCGAACGACCATTCGACCAGGTGACTTGCCTTTACAAGCTCAACACTAAATCAATTTTCCAAAACCTCAAAGAATATCAGATTTCCACTCGAATTTCCATCCGATCGAATGGCGATCCGTCCGGATGACTTGACATTTAGAAACACTTCATGTTTTCCAAAATGATACAACGAAAACTTCAAAGTTTCAAAACGTTTTACAAGCACATTCCTCCAACCGAATGACAAGCCGACCGAATGGTCATCCGTCCGGATAACCATCCGTTCGGATGGTCATCGTATCGAACCACCATTCGATCGCTTATCTCACCTAACACACGGTTACACGCTGTTCGATGCTTACACTATCGTTCCCTGTTCAGGCTAATCCCCAAGCGCTCCCTTCAATCCAAGGAAGTGTTTATTTACTAAACACGCTCTGTGAGTATACTCGAACCCATTTTCATTTAACGCACTTTGGGTGTTACATATGTTTACTATATCAAATCACATCAAACACACAACATAAACACTTTTAACGCTAATCGCTCTCGCGTGTTATACGTGACTCGATGAATGCTTGTATGTTATGTTTACACATTGATTGTTGTCTACCTGCCTTAGCAATGATAGTACTATAGTTTGGACTCAGCACCTGTTTATTCAGGGGTTGTTAAGGTTAATTACTTCCCGTGTTCGCAGTGGTGAACATGTGTTGCGCACTCTACAACTCGCAGTCATTGGTATTGATAGTATCTTTGTCGGTAACTTATTAGATTCGCACCCCACGTGATACATGCTGGTTATGCGTAAATCGCTTTCGCTACTATACGCTATTAAACTTGTATGCTCACCTTTACACTCGGTGTATTGACTTTATTTTAACGTGTGTGACAGGTTGATTAGGATGCTATGCTTGCTATCTTTTGTGGAATCAAGATAGGCAGTCTAGAAACCCACAATAAGAAAATCTGAGTTGTCGGAACAGTTGATTTGTTTTTGAGACTATTATCTGTAATAACTGTTTATGCTTTATATGTTTATGGTATGGGACATGAACGTTAAATATATGGTAATTAATAGTTGTCATGGATTCTCTTGGACAATCTGTTTCGCTCAGTGCCGCGCCCCGATGTTTCCGCCATCGGTTGGGGTGTGACATCCCATCTACGAGTACTTATTCTCACGCCGGAGGGTGGTTACAAGAATAACCCCATTCCGGTAATGAGTCCTAACGGTGTTCTGTTTTGCAGAGTGACGTTCAGACCATCTACGATCAGATCATCAAGTTCAGTGACACATAATCAGGTAACGTTTATACATTGGTGCCATCCGTAGGACCATAGCGTGGGACCATAACACAGAGAATCCATTACCATGATGAATGGTTCGAACATCAGTTCTTTAGTAACTAGCGTTATTCCGGCTCCTACCGGTCAAGAAGGTGCGGTTTCAACAAGTGTGACTACGATGGTTCCTTCTCTAGCGATCACAAGGTCTTTAAACTTGGATTTTGATGCAGAGATGCCGCCATGATATGGTGGTGGGACCGTTAGGGCAACGGTCATGGGTGCGGGGTCTTCAACTCAAAGTGCAGGGTTGACTGACTACATCCGCGACGACGGCGATTACTTTACCTGCACTTCATTAGATGTTCCCGGTTGCTCGTTTTTATCTGTTTAAGCTCGGTTTTGCTCCTTTAATGTACCAGGACCTGCAAATACACAAACTAATCAAATAGAAGCTAAAGTTTAATAAAATGACTCTAAAATTATTGAAAAAGTTCAATTTACCTAGGATAAATGCATGTGTTTTACAACACCTCAACGATTGAGTTTTCCATGCGTTCATCGCTAAAGGTTCCCTCACAACTTCCCAGGCCTAATTTTGCCTCTATCGGCTAACAAAACACATATAAATGGGGTCCTTGGGAAGTGGGGGCCCAAAGCCTTTGCCTTATTTGACTTACCCTTGGGTCGGATCTAATGCTAAGATGATAAAGTTAAATATTATTTTGTAACACGAAATAGTTTTTAATTATCTAGTGAGTTGCTTAGGTAAATATTGATGGCTATTTGAATAAAAGAAGATGGGAATTGAAGTTTCTCAAACCGAAGATGGGATAAAAATAAACTGGAGACCTATGCTTTGAGAATTCTAAAAGAAGTTGGCATGTTAAATTGTAATCCTACTTTGTGTAACCGGACTGAAGTTATCAAACAATGAGAATGAGTCAGAAGTGGATGCTACAAAATATAGAAAGATGGTTGGTTGTTTATGTTATCTCTTGCACTCCCGATCTGACTTGGCATATTCGGCTGAGGTCGTAAGCCATTTCAACAAACCCTAAAAGAAACCCATGCAATTGCGATCAAATATATACTCCGCTATTTAAGGAGAACAACATCGCTTGGAATGAACAAGTGGTTGTTGAGCATGTATCTAGTAAAGAACAAAGAGTTGACCCATTAATTAAAACGCTGGCAAGAACTAAGTTTAAAGAAATGAGGATGTTAGTTGGTGTGGAGGGCCTACTGTATACAAAACCGAAATTCGGGGGTGGTTGTTGGCGAATTGTTGTTACTTAGTGCACAAGTTGTTGACCAAGTCATATTTATAGACTTAGAGACTTACCATGCGAGCAAGCTTGGATTGATGAGAAGATACATTTAACTTTTATTTTGTAATTTGAAGTAGTTTGTAATTATCTAGTGAGTTTGTTAGGTAATTAATGATGGCTATTCGAGTACCATCAAGATATTTGAAATAGAAGTTATCTAGTCCTATATATATTTGATGTAAACAAAACACTTAAAAAATTTCTCTCTCGTAGGCTAGGGTTCCGCCGGGAGTGCTCGACGAAGAAACCATCACCGGATTAGATTGAGAGGTTTAATCGGTATTCTTATGGAGTATACCTTGATCTAACCTTTCAAACTAATAAGGTTTTGCTTATTCCATCCGCATCTTGGGGAGCCTTAGTTTCATCAAACTATGAGTGAGAAAGAAGATGGAGGTAGCTGGAAGGATGTACCAGCAAAAAGGAATCAGAGAACCAAAGGAACTTCAGGAGACAGGAATTACGGAGGCATCATTACGAAGTTTTTTGTTTATAACCTCCCTAATGGATGTAATCCATGGGATGTGTCTGAGTTTGTCAAAGTGTTCGGGGATGTAACCGGGGTTTATATAGCCAGAAAGAAAGACAAAGAAGGAAAAAAATTTGGTTTTATCAGTGTTAGAAACGTGGCCGACGTTAAAGAGATGGAGCGTACACTTAACGAAACTAAAATGGGGGGATTCAAGCTCAAGGTTAATCTGGCAAAGTTTGCTATGCAAAATGTGGGTTTGCATGGAGTCGGCTTAGAGAAGGTGAATGAAAAAGCGAAGGTCCAGGAGAAACCACAGCAGGCATATACGTTTCAGAACCAAGCATTCATCAACAACGGAGGAGGAAAACTATTTAGTGATCTTTTTTCTAAACCAAGGGGTGTTCCGGAGGGCTCAAATAATTCGGAAGTGACGAAAGGGAGGTTCATCTCCATTCCAGATGACACCTTGGCTTTCAAAGAGATGCTTGGCAAAGCATTAGTGGGTAGATGTAAGGATTTTATCACCTTGAGAACGCTTAACATGTTACTGGCCGATGCTAGGGTTCAGGGTGTTTCGTTAAGTTACCTTGGTGGTCTTTCCATGTTGATAAAATTCGATGACGAAAATGAATGCGTTAATTTTCTGCTCAATCATGCGGTTTGGGAGAAATGGTTTTCCACTCTTGATAACTGGAACAGCCAGTCGTTTCCGTTCGAAAGGTTGGCATGGGTTAGAGTGCAAGGCATCCCAATTCATTTGGCGGAGAACAAGGTGTTCGATTCGATAGCAGGGCAGTTTGGGAAAATTATGCATGGGTCGAATGTGTCGGCTGAAGACGGTAATCTTTCGTTTAGTTGGATCGGTATTTTGGGCGGGGAAGGAGATCGGATTCATGAACACGTCACGATGAGTTGGAAGAATAAACATTATAGGGTTTGGATTGAAGAAGAAATCCGAGAGTGGGTTCCTGACTGTGTTGGATTTGTTGAGATTCCTGAAGCAAAAGTTAATGGCGACCAGGAAATGGAGTATAATGAAGTTGATGCCGGACCGGAGATCAGGTCGTCGGATAATGAGGAACCGGTAAAAGAAGATGAACAGGTTGAAGCATTTAATGATAACGGCGGCTTGGGGAACGACAAAAACAATTCCACTTTGTTTGATGAGGACGTCTCGGATCCCCATATTGTTGGAACTCCAAAAAGTACCCGTGCTAATTTTGACAGTTGTGGTTGCAAAACGTCACGAGATATGGGTATTTTCTTTTTTAAATCCGCTGGTAATAATAGTAGGCCCAAAAAAAATTTGAGCAGGATTAGGCCCAGAAATAGAGCTAATACTCAACCTGGTAGCTCAAGCCCATGTTCAGATGTTAGGCCCAAAAAAGAATTAGGGATGAAGGCGTGTTCAATTTTGACCTTAACACCTGAGCTGACGGAACCCTGTCAGACATGGATACTAGGTCATCTCGTTCCGGTGATAGTAACAAGACGGAGACTGCTCCGAATCAGGAACCCATCGGAAATGAAGTCGTTAGTCCGAGAGCTTCTGTTAATAATGACGGACGAGGAAATTTTGGTGAAATCCTGTCAGACACGGTTAGAGATTCTTATGAAAACCAAGTCGATGTGGAGATCAGTGCGACTATCGATGTCGGTAATGTTGTCGGAGTGAATCTGGATACTCATAATGAGTTAGTCAGGAAGATGATCAAAGACGAAGGTATCAATGCAGCAGATCAATGAACTTCTTATCTTTTAACATCAGAGTCATCTTGGGGGATTGTAAAGCGGCTTGGCTTAAAGACATTCTAATTTCTAACAAAATCAGTGTTCTTGCTCTGCAAGAGACCAAGATTCAGACGGTTTCTAATTCAGTGGTTTCGAAGCTATGGGGTAATCAGAAGTTTGAGTTTGCGTCTTCAGCATCGGTTGGCCTGTTTGGGGGTCTTGTCTGGATTTGGGATCCTAATGTTTTAAAGATCGATTCTGTTATTCAGAATAGACACTTTTTGGTCATTAAAGGTTCGGTGAAAGGAAGTGGTGATTCGATCAATTTAATCAATGTCTACGCCCCTCAAAATATGGCTGCCAAATTGCATCTGTGGAACAAGCTTTTCGGTGTCGTTAACTCATCTGATGGGCAGTGGGTCGTTGTTGGCGACTTCAATGCCGTTCGGTCTCAGGAGGAAAGGAAGCGTTCAAAATTCAAACTAGTATGTTCCGAGAATTTTAATAATTTCATCTTCAATAATGGATTGCGTGAATACCCAATGCAGGGTAGGAAATTTACTTTTATAAGGGATTCTGGTAGAAAGCTGAGCAAGTTGGAGCGATTTTTTGTCTGCTCGGGTTTTTTTAATAAGTGGCATTCGGCGTGTGTGCGGGCTCTCCCCAGCCGTCATTCCGATCATTGTCAGATTATCTTAGAGATGGCTGACCTGAAATTCGGTCCCCGACCCTTTCGGGTCTTTAGCTCGCGGATTGGGAAACCGGGTTTTGAGGAGTGTGTGAAGGAGGCGGTGGATGGTTTCGTTCCTTTTGATCCTCCGGATTCATGCCTCACAGCCAAATTTGCTAAAATCAGATCTGCTATTAAGCTTTGGAGAGACGATTTTTTGGCCAAGGAAAAGGAAGCTGAGAATTTAGCCTTATCGGAATTGGAACGTTTGGAGCTTGACATGGAATCAAGAGATCTCACGGAAGAAGAAGAGTAGATTATGGCTGAAAATAGGAAAGTTATTAAAGAGGTCGAAGAAAGGAAAATGTTGGATATTAAACAAAGAGCGCGTGTTAAGTGGGCAGTCGGTGGTGATGAGAATTCTAGTTATTTCCATGCCTTGGTGAATAACAGAAAAGCGGTGAACAATATTCATGGTCTATCTATTAATGGAGAGTGGTGCACTAAGCCGACTAAGATAAAAAATAGGTTTTCTCTTTCTTCCGTGATAAATTTAAAGAAAACATCCCGATGAGACCCGAGCTTATTTGCCATGATATAAAAAAAATCTCAGAAGATGATAGCAGAATGTTGGAAGATCCTTTCTTGGAATTAGAAATAAAAAACGTTGTTTTTGAGTGCGGAGATGACAAGTCCCCGGGACTCGATGGTATTAATCTGCGTTTTATAAAGCACTTTTGGGAATTTTTCAAAGAAGACTTCTCAAGAATATTTGCTTGGTTTCATTGCAAGGGAGAGATTAGTGGAGATAGTGGGGCGTCTTACATTACGTTTATCCCCAAGATTAGTGACCCGGTTACACTTAATAATTATAGGCCGATTAATTTGGTGGGGGTCATTAGCAAGGTGATTTCTAAAGTGATGGCAAATCGAATGAGGAAAGTATTGGACGGAGTTATTTCTGAATCGTAATCGGCATTCTTAAAAGGAAGATATATCTTGGACGGTCCCTTAATTGTTAACGAGCTTATGTCTTGGATAAAAAAGAGGAAATCGAAAGCCTTTGTTCTCAAAATTGATTTCGAAAAGGCCTACGACAACGTGAGTTGGAAGTTTGTGATCAACACTCTAATCCAAATGGGTTTCCCTAATAAGTGGTGTAATTGGATTTCGGGTATCCTTGCTTCGGCTAGCTCGTCGGTTTTGGTTAATGGGGCTCCCACATTCAAATTTAGGTGTGAAAAAGGTATGAGATAAGGGGACCCGTTATCCCCTTTTCTTTTTTTAGTGGTGATGGAGGCCCTTTCGTGTATGATTAATCGGGCTAAAGAAGCGGGGATCATCAAAGGCATTGATACTCCTAACAACGGTCCAGTTATTACTCACCTTTTGTATGCGGATGACGCTGTAGTTTTGGGGGAATGGTCTAAAAGTGAAGTGGTTAACATCGTGAGAATCCTCTGGTGTTTTTATATATGCTCGGGTCTCAAAATAAATATTGATAAATCTAATTTATACGGTATTGGGGCGGAATTGGAGGAGATTGACAATATGGCCAATGAAGTGGGTTGTAAGCCGGACGGGCCTCCGTTTAAATACCTTGGTCTAAAAGTCGGAGCTAATATGAAGCGGATCTCCAATTGGCAACCGGTGCTTGATACATTCCGTGCTAGGCTTGCTAAATGGAAGTCTCATCTTCTATCAATCGGAGGAAGGATTGTCATTATAAAATCGGTTATGGAAAGTTTACCAAGTTACTACTTCTCGCTTTACCAAGCTCCTAAGAAGGTTATTTCGGAAATGGAATCTTTGATTAAAAAATTTGTGGGGAGGTTCCGTTGAAGAAAAGAAGATGCATTGGCTGGCGTAGGATCGGGTTTCTTGTTCCAAGAAAGTCGGGGGTTTAGGTTTGAGCAAACTTATGGATGTAAATATATCTATCCTCGCTAAATGGGGATGGAGATATAAAACGGAAAGAAATAACCTTTGGAAAAAATCATTGATGCTCTCCATTTCAGTCGGGTTGGATGGGAATGCGTTCCTGTCAAAAAGACGCTAAGTGGTGTATGGAGTAACATAGCCAAAATTTTTATCAACACTAAGATAGGAGGGTTACCGATTCGGAACTTTTTGAAAGGTGACGTCGGACGAGGTAACGAGATCTCTTTTTGGTTGGATCCATGTGTGATTAACGAGCCACTCAAGAATAAATTCCCGAATTTATTCAGAGTGGAGTCGGAAAAAAAATGCCCAGTTGCGGATCGGATTCACTTTCTCGGATCAGATCGTGTGTTTCAGTGGAGGTGGAAGGACTCGATGACAGACCCGGTGCTGTCCTCTAATTTTCAGCAGCTTTTGTCGATTCTGGATCCTTTCCAGTTCTCCGATTCAGAAGATAAATGGAGATGGAATTCTGCTCGGGATGGAGTCTTCGCTGTTAAGGATGTTAAAAGACTCATTCAATCGGATCGAGTGTTGGATAACAGGTATGTGATGGAATGGTGTAAATGGGTTCCAGCTAAATGTAATATTCACGCATGGAGGATGGAGTTGGATAGAATCCCGACTGGTGAAGCGTTAAGGAAAAGGAATATTCAGGTTGGTGAAGGTACGTGTCGATTGTGTAATGCAGCCGAAGAAACAGCTGATCACGTCTTCATTGGATGTATCATTGCTTCTAATGTTTGGATCGGTATTTGTAGGTGGTGTAAAATCCCTAACATATTTGCATTTTCGCTTAAAGACCTCCTTGATGTTCACAAGAATCTAAGGGTATCGGAAAAAAAGAAAGATGCGGTTCATGGCATAATGATAATTGCGTGTTGGAGTTTGTGGAGAGCTAGGAATAAGTTGATTTTCTCAAACTGTCCGATCAAGATAGAAAGCATTCTCAGGGAGGTTAAGGCTTTGGGTTTCCTTTGGTTCTCGAATAGGTCGAAACATAAAGGGATAGGTTGGGAAGAGTGGTGTTCCTTTGTAAATATGTAAGTGTTTCTCCTTGTATGTATGAGTGGTCGGCCCGGTTTGGGTCGGCTTGTTGTTAATGAAGTTTAAGTTTATATATATATATATATATAGGGTAAGGTTCATGCGAGAACCACCTTTATTGCGAGAACCACGAGAACCAATGTGAACACAACCTAAAATAGCTAAAATAACCTAAAAAAACCTAACCCCCACCCCCCCCCCCCCCCAAAAAAAAAAAAAAAAACCTAAACCCCCCTCCCCCACCCCCCAAAAACCTAAACCCCCCCACCCCAAGCTAAAATGCTAAAAACTAAACCCCCAAAAAACCTAAAAAAATCTAAAAAAAAATCTAAATTTTTTTTTAATATTTTTTATGTTAAAATCGCTACTTTTAGTAGCCAAAAAAAAAAAAAAAAAATTTTAAATTTTTTTTGGCTACTAAAAGTAGCGATTTTTTTTATAAAAAATAAAAAAAAAATTTGTGTGTTTTTTAGCTATTTTTAGGCATTTTTGGTTGTGTTCACATTGGTTCTCGCGGTTCTCGCAATAAGGGGTGGTTCCTAACGGATCTTTGTCCTATATATATATATAGGGGAGGGTTCATTGGGGAACACTAAAAAAGTGGGGAACAGGGGAACATGGCCATTTTTGTCCAAAAAAAAAAATCTAATACGCCACCATATTCAAACAGAAACCTTCCACACAGTTTGAAACCCTAGCTTCTCTCTGAGTCACCGTCATACGCTGCCACCATCACCACCATAAACCACCACCACCACTACAATACGCCACCAGCATCAGCGAACGCAAACATTAAACACCACCAGCAACAACCACGGCAATTTAATAGAAGGTCTAGCACCATCCGTGTTCAATTTTTCAGATTTCGGCTGAGATTTTTCGAATAATAATCTGCATATTTTTCAGAGCTGCTTGCGAAAAACTATTACAAAACTTTAGTTGTTGTCGATTTTGACTGAGATCTATGCAAAATTAGTTTCTAGGGTTTCAGATCTTAAATCTCAGTTTAAAGGTATCATTTATTTGCGAATATCAATTAAGTTTTATTTAATTTAACCTGATTATATGAAATTATGATTATATGTATATTTATGTTTCTGTTTTGTAGCTTTTTTAGAAAAAAAAATTGTTTTAACATGTTAATAATTTTTAATTAAATTTGATTTATATAGAGATGTGTTATATATAACATTTTAAATAACATTCTATGTACGTTTCATTCTTTTCATTGATTCTTTGCAGTTTAACCTCTAGATTTTGCTCTTAAGTTGATTTAGTTGTGTGTAATTTCATTATTCTAATTGCAGTTAATATACTTTGATGTGTGTGTATGTGCAATTTGATTTTATGTTTATTATGATTCTCTGAAAATGCCTGATGTTTTTATTGATGTTGTTGTTAGTAATGCATCATTATGCGTGCTTAATGCACGCATTTTAAAACAAAGTTAAGTGTTAACTGTATTGTCTAACTGTTTGATTAATATGTTATATTACATATTAATCAATGGGAGAAGAAGTGAGAATAACCAACTATGACGTCAGCAACGACGACGATGACGATCGAGTTTCAGAGTGGTTGCTAGGGTTACCTACAGTCCATGATCTGATGCCGTTGTCGTAGTCGCTGGTTCCGACGGAGCTAGCAACGGCGTTCAGCATCTCGCAAGTACCTCACCTGAGCATGATTGACGTCAATCGCGCTTCGCAGAACACTTTATCAAATCTGAAAAAATCATTCAATAACGGTTTTTCCAACGGTTTGTTTAACGGCTTTAAGTCGTTTGGTGAGGAGAGAGCTAATGAAATGTTTATCGAAGGTGAGGAAACGGTTGATCTGACCGGAGACGGTTCGGATTTGAGGAAATTGAGGCGAGTTGACAGCGGCAATGGTGGCGGTGGTGGTGGTGGTGGAGAGGAAGCTGATTCGTCGTCTAGGACGTCGAAACGACCGCGTTTAGTGTGGACACCACAATTGAACAAGCGGTTTGTGGATGTTGTGGCGCATTTAGGTGTGAAAAACATGGTTCGGAAAACGATTATGCAGTTGATGAATGTTGAAGGATTGACACGTGAGAATGCGTCTAGTCATTTGCAAAAGTATAGGTTGTATTTGTAGCGGATGCAGGGGTTGTCGAATGAAGGACCTTCGTCTTCGGATCATTTGTTTGCGTCGAATCCTGTTCCGCAGAGTTTACAGGAGTCTAGTGGGAATGGGAATAATGTGCAAATTCCAATGCCTTATCCGCCTCACATGGTGCCTATGCCTTACACGCAGCAACCACAGATGGTGCAGGCGTTTGAGTCGCATTCGCATCCGTTTAATATGATGATGCACCAAAGGGATTGGTCTGGGAATAAATATGCTTATGAGCACCGTATGACTAATGATAAACAGAAAATATATGTAATGTTAAATGGATATTTATCCAACCAAAAAGAGAGGTAACTATTTAACTAATGCAGCTTTTTTTTAGTTTATACCAAGTATGATTAGCTTGAGTTATTATTATTTTGCCCATTTTCAGTGAGTAAGATAGATGTCTTGATGAATCATATATTGCTTAATATTATAATTTATCATTTGTTTATTAACTTTGTACTAGTATAATTGTTTGATTAATATGTTGTCATTAACATATTATGTGCATGTTTTTATTCTGTTACCTTAGTCGATTAGCAATGTTCGGGCTTGGGCTCGTTTACTAAATGAGTTTGTTTTTAGGCTCGGGCTCGAGCTTGTTTAAGCTCGGCTCATTCAAGATTTTTTCGAGCTAAGCTCAAGTATCTCAGCTCGTTTGCACCCCTATTGGGAACCCTCGTATTAGAGGGCTAATGACACTGCTTATTAGGTCTCTAGCATGTGACAACCCAATATTTAGCAAACCGCGTCCGTAATCTTATAAGGCCGAGTGTAGTGAGTGATAGTTGTAGTTCCTATTTAATTATACGGTATATGTAGTGCCCTCCTCTTTGTGTTCATTTTTTTTTTAATTTAGGGCAGCTTCCAACTGATGCGATTAAGATGTTTTTGGGTTTTGTTCATAACTAAATGGGTCAAATTCTGGACTGGATAATGCTGGTATGGTGAGTGTACTTTTGATACGTGGAATACATGTTGAATTTTCAGCAGCAGGCTAAAAGATACATGTTAAATGAGCGTTTTCCTTGATCAACTAAACTCGATTGAAAATTAATTGACCAAACATGTTAAAATAATTTTTGTACGATAAACTTTAACATGTTAAATGAGAGTTTGCATTGATCAACTAGGTGCGATTCAACTTTATTTAACCAAATTATATATTGAATTTCAGCCTAGAGTTCAAAATACTTAAATAAAGTTTTGTGTGTAGTCTATGCGGGCCCAAAATAATAAAATAAATTAATTTAACATGTTAAAAAAAACGTTTGCATTGATCAACTAAACTTAATTTGACTTTATTTGAACAAACATATTAAAATAAGTTTTGTACAATAAACATTAACATGATGAAAGGTTGACTTGTTCTACTAGGTTTGATTTAAATTTATTTGACCAAATTATATATTAAATTCTGGATAAGAGTTTCAAATACCAAAATAAAGTTTTGTATGGAGTTTATGCGGGCTCAAAATATTAAAATAAATTAATTTAACATGTTAAAGAAAAGTTTGCATTGATCAACAAAACTTGATTCGACTTTATTTGACCAAACATGTTTATAAACTTTAACACGTTAAATGAGAGTTTGCCTTGATCTACAAGGTTCAATTGTACTTTATTTGACCAAATTATAAATTAAATTTTGGATTAGAGTTAAAAATACTAAAATAAAGTTTTGTGTAGAGTTTATGCTAGCTAAAAATCTTAAAATAAATAAATCTAACATGTTAAATGAGCGTTTACATTGATCAACTAAACTCGATTTGAATTTATTTTACCAAACATGTTAAGATAAATTTTGTACGATAAACTTTAAAATGTTAAATAAGAGTTTGCATTGATCAATTAGGTACGATTTAACTTTATTTAACCAAATTATAAATTGAATTTCGGCCTAGAGTCCAAAATATAAAAATAAAGTTTTGTGTGTAGCTTATGCATGCTCAAAATATTAAAATAAATTAATTTAACATGTTAAAGAAAAGTTTGCTTTGATCAACTAAACTTGATTCGACTTTATTTGACCAAACATGTTAAAATAAGTTTTGTACAATGAACTTTAACACGTTAAATGAGAGTTTTCATTGATCTACAAGGTTCGATTTAACTTTATTTGACCAAAATATAAATTAAATTTTGGATTAGAGTTTAAAATACTAAAATAAAGTTTTTGATAGAGTTTATGCTGGCTAAAAATATTAAAATAAATAAATCTAACATGTTAAATGAGCGTTTACATTGATCAACTAAACTCGATTTGAATTTATTTGACCAAACATGTTAAAATAAGTTTTGTTCGATAAACTTTAAAATGTTAAATGAGAGTTTGCCTTGATCTACAAGGTTTGATTTAACTTTATTTGACCAAATTATATATTAAATTTTGGAATAGAGTATAAAATACTAAAATAAAGTTTTTTGTGAAGTTTATGCGGGCTTAAAATATTAAAATAACTTAATTTAACATGTTAAATGAGCGTTTACGTTGATCAACTAAACTCGATTGAAAATTATTTGACGAAACATGTTAAAATAATTTTTGTACGATAAATTTTAACATCTCAAATGAGAGTTTACGTTGATCAACTAGGTACGATTCAACTTTATTTAACCAAATTATATATTGAATTTCGGCCTAAAGTTCAAAATACTTAAATTAAGTTTTGTGTGTAGTCTATGCGAGCTCAAAATAATAAAATAAAATAATTTAACATGTTAAAAAGACGTTTGCATTGATCAGCTAAACTTGATTTGACTTTATTTGAACAAACTTATTAAGATAAGTTTTGTACAATAAATTTTAACATGATGAAAGGTTGACTTGTTCTACTAGGTTCGATTTAAATTTATTTGACCACGTTAAATATTAAATTCTGGATAAGAGTTTAAAATACTAAAATAAAGTTTTGTATGGAGTTTATGCGGGCTCAAAATATTAAAATAAATTAATTTAACAAGTTAAAGAAAAGTTTGCATTGATCAACTAAACTTGATTCGACTTTATTTGACCAAACATGTTAAAATAAGTTTTGTACAATAAACTGTAATAAATGAGAGTTTGCCTTGATCTACAAGGTTCAATTTAACTTTATTTGACCAAAATATAAATTAAATTTCGGTTAGAGTTTAAAATACTAAATAAAGTTTTGTGTAGAGTTTATGCTGGCTAAAAATATTAAAATAAAAAAATCTAACATGTTAAATAAGCGTTTAAATTGATCAACTAAACTCGATTCGAATTTATTTGACCAAACATTTTAAGATAAGTTTTGTACGATAAACTTTAACATGTTAAATGAGAGTTTAAATTTATCAACTAAGTGTGATTCAATTTTATTTAACCAAATTATATATTGAATTTCTGCGTAGAGTCCAAAATATTAAAATAAAGTTTTGCGTGTAGTTTATGCGGGCTCAAAATATTAAAATAAATTAATTTAACATGTTAAAGAAAAGTTTGCATTGATCAACTAAACTTGATTCAACTTTATTTGACCAAACATGTTAAAATAAGTTTTGTACAATAAACTTTATTATGTTAAATGAGAGTTTGCCTTGATCTACTAGGTTCGATTTAACTTTATTTGACCAAATTATATATAAATTTTGGATTAGGATATAAAATACTAAAATAAAGTTTTGTGTGGAGTTTAAGCGGGCTTAAAATATTAAAATATATAAATTTAACATGTTAAATGAGCGTTTACATTGATCAACTAAACTCGATTGAAATTTATTTGACCAAACATGTGAAAATAATTTTTGTACGATAAAATTTAACATGTTAAATGAGAATTTGGGTTGATCAACTAGGTGCGATTCAACTTTATTTAACCAAATTATATATTGAATTTCGGCCTAGAGTTCAAAATACTTAAATAAAGTCTTGTATATAGTCTATGTGGCTCAAAATAATAAAATAAATTAATTTAAGATGTTAAAAAAACGTTTGCATTGATCAGCTAAACTTAATTTGACTTTATTTGAACAAACATATTAAGATAAGTTTTGTACAATAAACTTTAACATGATGAAAGGTTGACTTGTTCTAGTAGGTTCGATTTATTTGACCAAATTATATATTAAATTCTGGATAAAAGTTTAAAATACTAAAATAAAGTTTTATATGGAGTTAATGCAGGCTAAAAGTATTAAAATAAATTAATTTAACATGTTAAAGAAAAGTTTGCATTTATCAACTAAACTTGATTCGACTTTATTTGACCAAACATGTTAAAATAAGTTTTGTGCAACAAACTTTATGATGTTAAATGAGAGTTTACCTTGATCTACTAGGTTCGATTTAACTTTATTTAACCAAATTATAAATTAACTTTTGGATTTGAGTTTAAAATACTAAAATAAAGTTTTGTGTAGAGTTTATGCTGGCTAAAAATATTAAAATAAATAAATCTAACATGTTAAATTTAGAGCGTTTACATAGATCAACTAAACTCGATTCGAATTTATTTGACCAAACATTTTAAGATAAGTTTTGTACGATAAACTTTTACGTGTTAAATGAGAGTTTAAATTGATCAACTAGGTGTGATTCAACTTTATTTAACCAAATTATATATTAAATTTCGGCGTAGAGTCCAAAATATTAAAACAAAGTTTTGTGTGTAGTTTATGCGAGCTCAAAATATTAAAATAAATTAATTTAACATGTTAAAGAAAAGTTTGCATTGATCAACTAAACTTGATTCGACTTTATTTGATCAAACATGTTAAAATAAGCTTTGTACAATAAACTTTATCATGTTAAATAAGAGTTTGCCTTGATCTACTAGGTTCGATTTAACTTTATTTGACCAAATTATATATTAAATTTTGGATTAGAGTATAAAATACTAAAATAAAGTTTTGTGTAGAGTTTATACGGGCTTAAAATATTAAAATAAATAAATTTAACATGTTAAATGAGCGTTTACATTGATCAATTAAACTTGATTCGACTTTATTTGACCAAACATGTTAAAATAAATTTTGTACAATAAACTTTATCATGTTAAATAAGAGTTTGCCTTGATCTACTAGGTTCGATTTAACTTTATTTGGCCAAATTATATATTAAATTTTGGATTAGACTATAAAATACTAAAATAAAGTTGTGTGGAGTTTATGCGGGCTTAAAATATTAAAATAAATAAATTTAACATGTTAAATGAGCGTTTACATTGATCAACTAAACTCGATTGAAATTTATTTGACCAAACATGTTAAAATAATTTTTGTACGATAAACTTTAACATGTTAAATGAGAGTTTGCGTTGATCAACTAGGTGCGATTCAACCTTATTTAACCAAATTATATATTGAATTTCGGCCAAGAGTTCAAAATACTTAAATAAAGTTTTGTGTGTAGTCTATGCGGGCTCAAAATAATTAAATAAATTAATTTAACATGTTAAAAAAACGTTTGCATTGAACAGCTAAACTTGATTTGACTTTATTTGAACAAACATATTAAGATAAGTTTTGTACAATAAACTTTAGCATGATGAAAGGTTGACTTGTTCTACTAGGTTCGATTTATTTGACCAAATTATATATTAAATTCTGGATAAAAGTTTAAAATACTAAAATAAAGTTTTATATGGAGTTAATACAGGCTAAAAATATTAAAATAAATTAATTTAACATGTTAAAGAAAAGTTTGCATTGATCAACTAAACTTGATTCGACTTTATTTGACCAAACATGTTAAAATAAGTTTTGTGCAACAAACTTTATGATCACTACAAAAAAAATGTCATTCAGTGACACACAAAAAGTGCCACAAAAATCCATAAAAATGCCACCAAAGACTCCTTAGGGAATGAGTGGCACACAAAAAAAGTGTCACTAGAAGCCGTGCCACTAAAAGGCTTTAGTGGCACTTTTTTGTGTGCCTCTATAACTTTTTTAGTTATTAGTGGCACTTTTCTTTTAGCCACAATATAAAAAAACAAACTTTTTGTGGCACAATTTTTATGCCAGTAAAAACTACTCCTAGTAATATATCTATACTACTTTTAGTGACACATAATTTTTTGCCACAAAAATAAAATGCCACTACAAACATTTATCATATTAATTTCATTAATTTAGTTGTTATTTATTTACCATATAATATAGAAATAAAAATGAAAACATGTAGAAAAATAATAATGTCATAATCTCAACTAAAAGTTGGATCCAAAACATACTATAAATCTTAGCAAACAAATGAATGTCTACAAAAGAAGTCAAAACGTTCTTTCGATACGAATCATACTCTAAAAAAACTTAGTTCCAAGCAATTCATTAATCTTGTTATCTCTATTCCTCCAAGGCTTCACATGTTGTCAGCTCTGTCATCAATATCGTCACTTCTTGAATATCATAATTCGTTGCTAGGTAACGAGTTGCTAGGAGCTGAAGAACCAACGCGAGGGACCTAAAAAATTTAAATGAGAATAAATGCTAATACAAAGATATATATATGTATATGTAAAATACCATATAGTAGTACATGTAAGTACCTGTATGTTCATATTGCTAAGAACTGTAGGCAAGTTTGCAACGGGGATACGTTCTTGGATAATGTTCATCATAACGTTCACAACACTCTGTAGTTGATGAATAGTATGTGAATTAGTCGAAGAATCACCGTTACTTTTTATGGCTGGCATTCTTCCAACTAATCGAACATACCCTCTTTTCTCTGGGCCTTTAACTTTTGAGTATTCATCATTTGTAAATTCATGCGAATCTATGGGTTTGCTTGCAGCGTCATTTGCAATAGCTTTTAGTGAAGCCTAAATACATAATAATATAAGTAAGCTTATAAAAAAAGTGAAAACGCACATGATATGTAAAAATATTTTAATGCATAAAAATACATTACCACAACGTTAGCAGCTTTATCATCAACAAAACTTTCGTCTTTATGAGTGCGAGTTGTTATTATACACATTTCTCCTCGGGTCGGGTATACACCATCATTCTTCGTTGCCTATAATTTATGCTTAATGGTTAGTAAAAGAAATGAAAAACTAAATTTTATAATAATATGTCAAAATAACTAGAATAATACCACTTCATGAGCAAGTCTAGCAAACGACTTTGTCCCGGTTACATGAGGCTCCTTCATCTTTGAGCGGCTCAATCTTTTTGCAGCGCATGTAGTCTAGTAAATGGTAATTTAACACATGATAGGATTTCTTTCATCTAGTTTCAGAATTATATATATTGCATAAGAAATCAAATTTACATATCATTGTTACCTGAAATTTCGGAGTGAACCAACGAGTAACAAGTTCTTTAAATTGAGTTGGATTCACTCTATGGTCATTATTAGTTTGTTGCGTCACAATTTTGTCACTAGTAAGGCTGGGATCATATCCACGTGACTTTAATAAACCTTTCCACGTTCTCCATTTTTCCCCATGTTTTGGAATATCCATTCTTTAACTTGACCTGTTTCATCTGGATGAACAGCAAATTTGGACTACAAAAAGATTGCATATATATTAGCGTATACCTCTTAACTTAATGAATGGATGCATATCATGTTTGATAAAAGACATACCTTAACAAGTGAATACATATCCTCTTTATTTTTCATGGGAACTTTTTCTCCGGTCAGAATACTCAATTGATACATGATCAGCCATCCTCACAAGTGTCCCAAGATACTGAACAAGTTCTTTGCCTTCTTCCCCCACTGGTTGTCCAAAGTCGTTAAATGTGACAGCTATTCTTTCAGTAGTATTCATTTTCCATATTTCGGCCTTTTGGGTATGACCTCTAACCTTTTTGGGAGCACCTAAACAAGTTTCCATAAAATAAGACAAATAAAAAAACATTATGTGTATTATCATCTTCATGAAGTCACAATAATAATGCATATACCATTAAATGTTCAAAAAAAAAACTTATATATATTTTGAATCAGAACCTGTTGCTTTATCTTTTTCAGGGCCGTGCAATTGTTCTTGATCATTGTGTTCATCTTCAGAATAGTTGTGATCTACCATTTGTATCTCGTCTATTGTATCGTCTATGTCTTTATACGCGTCATCTACTTCATATCCACTGTGTTACCTTCTTAAAGCATAGAAGACAAAAGGTACTTTTGATTGAATAAAGTTTAAGATTAACAAAATAATACCTTGAAATATTTCCTCGTCCTCGTCGTCATCCTCATCAACAAGAATCATCCTTCTATTTGCTCCTGCTTTATTCGGTTTTGTTGCATCTGAAGTAGATAGAACCTTTTGAGAGACATTTGGAGCAAGCACCCGGCGTAGTTTCGTGAGATTAGCAGCTCTATTCATGGACATTGATGGAATATATTGTGAACGGTGTCGCTAAAACATATTTATTTTCGTTAGAAAACAAGTTTATATAAAATAAAATAAACAAAGTTTGAATAATCAAATTACCTTTTTGGGTACTATAACACTTCTACCAACTTGTTGGTTATCTTCCTCACAATCATCACCTGGATCTGGAATATAGTCTACATCCCCCGCATGAGTGTTCTTCACTGTTTTTTCTTCATTTTGTTACTGTCTACCAGACTTCCATAGAGTCCACAATGTTTTTAACTCCAAATTCTCGTAGTCTTTTTTGGTTCTCCTGAATCCTCGCTAGTCTAGCTTCCAAATACTCATTTCCTTTTCCTGCCAAAGTCAAAAAGTAACCAATGAGAAGAAGAAAACAAACAATAAATCAAAGAATTTGGATAATTTGCATTAGTACCATGTGCATCATGAGAATTTGATTGATAATCTTGCATTTTACTAATGTCTGTAGAAGTGATACGAAGCTATTGGCGCCTACACATACTGTCTATTCAAAAACATATAATACAATATCAATATTTACTATATAATATTAGAATAACATGCAAGAAACAAAGAAAAAAAAGAAATACAAGTATCCTAAATATAATACAACTGTGATATGTGTGATCGCGATAGGGTTCTGTGTTGAATCCGATCAAAGATAGTTCTGAGTGAACAGGTTCTGTGTGAATCAATCCAGAAAGAAGAAAAAGAGGAACTAAGGAAGGCTGATCTATGTGATCGAGAGAGGAAATCAAAGGCAGAAAAGGATTTTAGGTGAACAGATGATCTGAGTCACGATGAGAATGAGATTTGGAGTTAAGACGGATCTGTGTGAAGTGATCGAGCCAGTATGAATTGAAATTTGGAGTTAAAATTCAATTTTAATATTGAATTGAAATTTGGAGTCACGATGAGAATGAATATCAAGTATAAAACGAAAAGGTTAAGAAAGGTAGTTGTGACAGCAACTGATGGTCCGAAAGGCTGCAATTGATGGCTTGTAAAGTGGTGATCAGCAAGTGGCATACCGGTGTGATTCGAGAGTTGAACTGGGTCTGTTTCGGGGCTGCATCGATGACGAAACAGTACCAATGGCTGGCACTGGTATCGGGCTGCTAAAACGGGTGAGCAAAAGAACATGAAGAGCAGGTGTTAAGTAGGATCTGTGTGAAGTGATCGCGCAAGTATGAATTTCGAGTCGGAACAAGGAACCTGTGTGGTTTTATCAAGGAGCAAGAAACGGATCAAGGTCAAGAATAAGGGGGTGAGTGTAGGTTAATCTTGACGGGTTTTCGGGTACCGGAAATGGAGCTTCGTCATCGGATACGGGGTCAAACGAATCAGCAGAAAAGTTATTTATGTCACATGGATTTATGTTTTCATTTGATCAAATAGTGGGTCTTGAGTCAAGGTTAGTGTCCTAATTTGTAGGAGTGCTGGTTAGTTAGTTTCCTTCATTTACGTAGCTAAATGTGTGTATATATGTTTGGTTTGGCAATGAATAAAAGTGTGCGTTTTGAGCAGTAAAATAAATCTATTTTCATGAGTTTTTATTTGTGTGTGATTGAAGCTTGAAACCCAACATCGAGGAAGAACGCATCAGTAGCTGCTGAGAAAATAAACACCCAACAGCAACATTGGGCCGTCTGGTGGAACTGCCAGAGGAATCAAGAATCTAGTTCAGAGCTGGATGAATTTTAGCAGTGTACCAGCTTAATTTACAACTTCACTCTCTCGGATCACAGCAGCGATAGATGGAGCTGGGGCCTGGAATTGGATGGTGCCTTTTCAGTGAAATCATGCAGAGCACTTTTGTCCAGGTTCGCGGTCCCTTTCTTCCCAATCGACTGGGTCAAGGTGAGTCTTTGGTGAAAAATCCCACAAGTGTTCGCCTTTCACAACCAAGGACCTATTGAAGATACCCAGCTTATGCGAAGTAAAGAAAAAAAGTGGTTCAAGGAATAATAAGGGTGACATGTTGGAAGAGTCGGAACGAACAATTTTTTTGGAAACGGGTGGCAATTGATCGAGTATTCGGGGAGATACAAGCTTCAGCATTCCTTAGAAACCACATAGACTAAAAAGGTGAAATTTTATTAAACTAAAATTACTTAGACCAACCCACTGAGACTAAAATCAAGAATTACAAAACAATGGAAAACAACAAATATACAGGCTGCTTCTGATGGTTACACCTGCAAACTATACGCAACCTTAAATTAAGGACTAATTCCATTACAACAATTGAATATTCATGAAGATAAGAACCTGATGTAAACCAAAAGCAAATGTATGAACTTATCTACTCTTAATGATATGAATAGATATGTACAACACTTTTCCAGATCTACATCGCCGATTTCATCAACATCCTTCCTTTGAACATATTTTAATTGAACATAATCATCTATGTTTTACAGTTTACTGACCTAAAATTGAAGGTGGTTGAGGTTGCGATTGAAGCAATGTTAACCCTCCGATCACCGGCAGTTGACTCCTTCTAGCGATTGAACAAGTCGTCAAGTTCGATTTTCCCTTTAATCACCAGAATTAGGTTGGGAAACGTGGTTGGATAGCGGTTTGATAATGAGAAAGAGGGAAAATAAAAAAGTTTTAATTGTAATTACCGCTAATTGCCTTTAATAACCTGCCGCCCATTTAAATAGATAAATTTTAAAAATTTAAATTAACTTTTTTACTCCTCTTATATATCCATATATATTAATCTTATTCTAAAATTCAAGTATATCTAGTGTTGTTCATGAGTCGAGCCGAGCTTGCCGCCGAGCCGAGCTAGGGCAAGCTCGGGCTCGGCTCGATTATAAACCGAGCTGGCTATTTGCTAACCACGAATTAGACATGCTCCACGAAAGGGATCTCGAGTGTCCTGGCTTTCGTTGCTGGTTTACATCTTTCCCTTTATTTGGACGCCCGAACGCTCGGTTTCTATGCGAAGAAACAGATCCGGAGTCCTTATGATCATCGAGCATAAGTATAGCTAAATCATTTAACGCCTTTCTCGCCCTCCTAAATTGCCACTCACTCATCGGCCATCGCATTCCTCTGTTTCGAATCAGAAGCGCTCGAAACAATCTCTAAGTGCTTATTCCATACCCGGACTTTCTCAATCCCGTCACGAACAGCGTTACAGACATCAAGAGCCTTGATATTCCTATCGTAAAACTCCAAAAACAACCTATCTAAAGGCAGTTTTGAAACATTTTCGTTGTTCAACAAAACAAGTTTGAAATCTTCTAAACACGCGACAAACGCGTCTAGCAGCTTACACATCCAATCAATGGAGAGAAAGTTATCCGCTGAAGAAGCTGATAGCGAATTAAACCGGCTAAAAACTTTATTCTGAAACTCGTCAAGTTCACGATCCTGTAACGATTTCGGCTCATTCTTCACCTCCTCAGAATGCACCTGAGTGTGATCACCCCCAAACCCTAAAACCGTTCGACGAAACGCCTTAAACGATTTACTAGAACTACTAGTAGAAGTCATTTCACTCCTACAACACTAAACCACCACCAACGAAACGAAAGTTGGAAAACTAACTCGCACACCACAGCTGTCCGAATGGACATCCGTCCGGATAACCATCCGATCGGATGGCCATCCGACCGAACAGCCATTCGACCGAACGCCACTTACTTTCACCGCCTTACTCTCATACTCACCCTATAAATACCCGTCGTACACGCTACTGTTCACTGATGAGACAGCTCCATTCGACCAACTCGCTCCCAGGTCATTCTCAAGCACTTTTCTCTCGATTCAAGGCTATTTCGTAAGTATTTCTCCCAGGTCACCCACTCGAATAGCCATCCGACTGAATAACCATTCGATCGAATGACCATTCGACAGGTGACCTATCCCTTAAACTAATCTTTGTTCAAAACGATTTGATAAAACTTCAAACTACCAAACTCTCAATCGAATAGCCATCCGATCGAGTATAATGGACCCATTACAATTCCCATCATCCTGATATATCATGATAAATAAGATACATTATGCCTACCAAGTATGGATCACTAAGAAACTCATGACCATTATAAGTTTATAACTTAGACTATGTGTTGTGGAATGACCCCCCCTGCCACGCTAAACACAACGTCGGAGCACCAATTACGCCCCCACCCTTTTAGCTAATCATGTCTTTTTTTTTTCTTATTATTTTTTTATTTTTTATATTTGTTGTGTGTAGTTATTGGGTAGTTATTTCACTACACCTAGTTATTGGATATTTAGTCATTGCTCAAATTCATATGTGGTGATGACATGGCAATGATTTAGTTATTCCACAACAGAGTCTTATTACGAGCAATATTGTGAATTCCATAGTTGAATTATTCATAGTAAAAATGGTTGATCATAGTTAAAATTAAGCTATCAAAAAAGTAAAGTTTGAAGAAAAGTTAAACATTGGTTGTAACAATATAAAAAACAATGTAAAATTAAAACACTTGGTTATATTAATAACTAAGTACTAAGGGTGCGTTTGGGTCGCAGGTTTCCAATGGAATTTAAGGGAATTGGATTCTGAATTCTATCTCTTAAGATGTTTGGTTCATACAATTTGATGGAATTTGAATCTCAATTCCAATCTCTATGTGTTTGGTTGACAATGGAATTGGAATTGGAATTGGAATTTGGCATGAATTCCTTATCCTTCTTATATGTGAAGGAATTAAAGTACATTCACTGGAATCTTCGACCGTTTCGATCTGCACCTTTTCGACTCGAACGATTTCGACCCGTATGGTTCAACCCGAACCGAACCGTTTTGACTCGTACATCGTTTCGACACGAATTGTTACGAAGCGAACCGTTTGATCCGAACCGTTTCAACATGTACCATGTCAACTCGAACCATTTCGACCCGTACCGTTTCTACCCGAACCTTTTCGACACAACTCATTTCGACCTTAACTGTTTAGACGCGAACCGTTTCAACTCGAATCGTTTTGACGCGAACCATTTCGACCTATACAGATTCTACGCGAACCGTTTTTACCCGCACCGTTTCAACCCGTACTGTTTCAACTCGAACCGTTATGACTCAAACTGTTTAGACGCGAACCGTTTTGACTCAAACTGTTTAGACGCGAACCGTTTTGACTCAAACTGTTTAGACGCGAACCGTTTTGACCAGTACGGTTTCGACCTGTACAGTTTCTACCCATACGTTTTGACCCGAACCGGAGGTTGTGGTTGCCAGGGTGATGGATTTCATTTCATTTGACAACTAAACGCATCAAAAATGGAATTGAGATTTCAATTCCAACAATTTCCAATTCCAATTGAAATATTTAAATTCCAAATCCAATTCCTTAAAATTCTAATTCCTATACAAATTCCAATTCTAATTCCAAAACATTCTGCGAACCAAACGCCCCCTAAGTATTATACATAGATTTTATATCAAACAAGTAGCGTGGTCCAGTTCTACTTTGCTCCTAAGTTTTTGAGCCTGGTGACGTGGGTTCGTTTAGCGCTCTCCTTTTCCCAATCTCTTTTATTAGAGTTAAAGCATATTTTTTCTTTAAATTTTCTTTTTTTTATTGTCATCATCATCATCATCATCATCATCATCATCATCATCATCGTACTCAGTATGTCCCACCCATAACCAAGCTAAGGTAGGGTCTGAGGCGAGTAAGATTTAGACAACCGTACCTCTACCCCGTAGAAATAAAGAGGCTGCTACCAGTGAAACCTCCGGCTTGATTTTTTTATTGTATAGTATGTAAATATTAATATGGCAGTTTTGCTTTTTATGTTACTTTGCATGTTTATATATGAAAAAGAACATACAGGAAAACATCTTTTTTTTCATCATATGTGATGATATGAATAGCCAACTTATACTCATGAGAATAAATATGAACTAGCAGGTCTGCCCGCATGATGCAGCGGCATACTTTACATGTATGTGTGCAATATGTAGTCTTACCAGTGAAGTACAATACTAAAAACAACCTGCTATACTGCAGAATTAGCTATTAACATGTAGTCCGTAGAGCAATATGATTATGTACAAAACGAAAGATGCAGGTTGACATATTACTAAGAAATAGATTTAAATGAGACAGCTTGTACATAGGTTAAGGGTGTAAAAAAAGCATTGCATCCATTTTTAAATTGTTGGCAGATACGGAGTAAATCCGATATCTTATATGACGGTCCTTTTGTTGGTTATAGTTGAAGAAAACAGTACACTTGCAGCATGTTGTTCTAGGCTTTGTTGTAGCAGCTCTATAATTGTTACTCTGCTTCTTTTAGCCTCTCCAACCATAACATTACGGCCTGTAAAACAGGTGAAAAGGAACCTTCATTTACAGCTATAGGTGTTAATTTCTTTCTTAATTTGCATCAGGTCACCTACATAATCATTTAAAAAAATATATTATTTCAGTATAGAGAGGGATATTTTATAGACCACTAACGGCCAAAGATGAATCAATGGCACATACGACACCAACTCAACTAACCACGGCCCCTGACCCGTTTCACGTTTTGTAGCAAATCGGGTTCATCCCACGCTACCTGTAACAAGAAACCAAAAATCATGTCAAACTCGTACATTTAAGAAACCAACTAACAAACATTTATACATAATCAATAATATCTCACTTATAAATACTTATTCATTAATATCTCACTCATAAAGCGTACTCTATAAAGAGTATCCCTCACGAAGCCTCCAAGGTGAATTAGGCCAACGAAACTGATCTTTTACATCAAACAAAGAAATCGTGC
>JARYGA010017015.1:0-33537 GCA_030545235.1 Helianthus tuberosus | reverse complement strand
AAACACTAAGGCAAGGCACGGCCCGTTTGTCTAATAGACATTAGTACGCTGTAGGTAGTCGGGTTTGCTGAAGAGATTTGGGTTACGATCCTGAAGACGCAATACTGTGAGTTCATGTCCCCCTTTTCTTTTAACTGTTTTCAGTTTTATACTTCGGGGGTGAAATACTTGTTACAATTCTTACAAACGTTTTATACATGGTATGATTAGCTTAAGGAGGGTTACTGCTTGATCATGTGAGTGGTGGGTATAACACTTAAGGCCATTAATCCTCATTGTAGGACCGAGGGACATGAGTGATAGATCTATTTGGGTATAGCGAGCCCACACCCATGAGGACCAGGGTGGCCCATGTGGTGACTATGTGTTCATCGCGGAGACAAATCCGCTAGGCTTGAGTCTTCCTGCATCATTTCACACATACCATTGGCTTTGCAACCCATTGGTGATCTTTTATTTCCTTATTGCTACATACCAGGGACATACATATATACAGACATACTTTAAAGGTTTATTCATACACATACACATGAACTCGCTCAACTTTTGTTGATATTTTTAAATTACATATATTTCAGGGAATTAATGGATCTGGCAGGTGTGTGCATGTTCTCAAGCTGCGCTTAAATAAAAGATGTCATCCGAGGTCGTAGGGTTTAGGAGATGTATCTTACTCCTGGACGATATACATGGTCCTAAGCTCGGGTTGGTCTAAGTTATGTTGTCGAGTCTTCGTGAACTCATTAAAACATACTATGGTTTGTAACTTAAATTTGGTGTCGATGTTTTAAACAAGTATGTTGTGTTATTTTCAAACTTAATATTTATGGATGAACATCTTATGGTTTTATCATATAGCATTGTTATAATTGAATGCCATGGTATTAAGAAGTCACACTAATAACCACGCTTCCGCAAAAGTCAGGGTGTGACACGCCAAAAGCTGGAGGATGAATTCTGGCACATCAAGCAGAAAGATGGTGACAACGCTGCTCTGACTGCTCGCTTCAAGCAGCTCAGTATTATCTGCCCCGATCAAGTGAAGACTGCCGACATGATAATCAAGAAGTACATCCGTGCTCTGCCGGATTGTGTTGCAGATTTTGTGCATGCTTCAAAGCCAGCAATGATCGAAGAAACTTACTTGCATGCCGCTGAAATCAACGACAAGCGACTAAAAGCTGGTTTTTGGGATAAAGCTTCAAAGAACCTGCACCTAGCTACTACTGCCGCACCAACCGCTGACACCGCCGCCGCCTCTCAGTCATCAAAGTCCTCTCGTCGCAAGAGGAAGAACAACAACAGCAGCTCCAGCAACAAGAACTGTGCTGTCACAACCACTGCTGCTCCACTCCAAGCCGTACCGGCTCAGCAGCAACCCCAGCACCGATCAGCTCCAGCACCAATCACCTATGCACCACCTGCAAAGCGTGCATGCACAGGTCCTCACCCTGCCTGCCCGACCTGTACTTATCATCACCCGGTGGGTATCGCCTGCCTTTTTTTGCGTGCACTGCAATATGTACGGCCACTTCACTGCTAACTGCTGTACTGGTCCCCGCCAAGCACCAGCTCAAGCTACTGCTCATCAAGCTCTACTCCCAACCCCGGCAAGGCCAACAAGCGGCTCAGGCACCCGCGGTCAACGCCAGAGTCTACTTCGCGTGTGGTGATCCCAACCACTTCACGAACATGTACCCGAACAGGGTTGTGAAACAAGAGCCGCAGCAGCAGCCTTAGCAATAGCAGCAGCAATAGCCTCAATAGCAACAGCCTCAACAGCAACAGCAACAAGCTGCCCACGCCAGAACTTTCAACATCAATGCGCGCCAAGCCCAAGCCGACAACAGTGTGGTGAATGGTAGGTCTCTCGTGAACGGTATTTATGCTTCGTGTTTACTTGATACTGGAGCCGATAACTGTTTTGTGTCATTTGAATTCGAGAAGCTCCTTAATCGTAAGCGCTCCCATCTCCCCTCGACGTTCGATGTCGAAGTCGCCACCGAAAGAACCGTCTCTGTCAATTCTGTTCTTTGTGATTGTACCCTTGAGCTCAACAATCACATCTTCCCCATCGATCTCATTCCAATGCAACTCGGAAGTTTTGACGTCATAGTAGGCATGGACTTTCTTCATGAAAACCATGCTGAAGTTGTGTGCTTTGATAAAATGATTCGATTCTCACTCGCGAATGGTGATTTATTATGTGTTTATGGTGAAACTGCTTTGAAAGGTCTCAAGCTCATGTCATGTGTCCAAGCTAGCAAGTATCTCCGCAAGGAATACAGAGCTTTCTTGGCTAATATTGTAGTAGTGAAGAAGAAAAAGAAAGGAAGGCCAGGTGTAAACGATGTTCCTGTGGTTCGAGAATTTCCTAACGTTTTTCCTGAGGATCTTCCCGGACTTCCGCCAAGTCGTGATATCGACTTTCGTATCGACCTCATTCCTGGAGCCAACCCTGTTGCTAAAGCTCCCTATCGACTCGCTCCATCCGAAATGCGTGAACTCTTGAGTCAGCTCCAGGAATTACTTGATAAAGGCTTCATTCGCCCGAGCACCTCTCCTTGGGGCGCACCAGTCCTTTTCGTCAAAAAGAAGGATGGGTCGTTCAGGATGTGCATCGACTATCGGGAGTTGAATAAGTTAGCAATCAAGAATCGCTATCCCCTGCCTCGCATCGATGATTTGTTTGACCAGCTACAAGGTGCTACGTGTTTCTCCAAGATCGATCTACACTCAGGCTATCACCAACTACGCATCCAAGAGGAGGATATACCCAAAACCGTTTTTCGCACTCGATACGGACACTATGAGTTCGTTGTTATGCCTTTTGGTTTAACCAACGCACCCGCGGTTTTCATGGATCTGATGAATCGGGTGTGTAAACCATTTCTTGACTGCTTTTTCATTGTGTTCATTGATGATATCCTTAGCTATTCCAAGTCGAAAGCCGAACACGCGCAACATCTACGTTTGGTTCTCGAGCTACTCCAAAGGAATCGACTCTATGCCAAGTTCTCCAAGTGTGAATTTTGGCTGGAGGAAGTTCAATTCCTCAGTCACATTGTCAATAATCAAGGTATTCATGTCGATCCCGCAAAGATTGAAGCAGTTAAGAGTTGGGTTACACCAAAGAACCCGTCTGAAGTCCGTTCTTTTCTCGGGCTAGCGGGCTATTATCGTCGATTTATCGAAGGATTCTCAAAAATCGCTGTGCCGCTTACCGCCCTCACTCATAAAGCCAAGCCTTTTGTTTGGGGAACTGAACAAGAGTCTGATTTTCAAACCCTCAAGCATATGCTCTCTAATGCTCATGTCCTCACTTTGCCAGACGAAAACGACGACTTCATCGTCTACTGTGATGCCTCGAACCTTGGTCTTGGTTGTGTTCTCATGCAACGAGACAAGGTTATCGCCTACGCACTCGTCAGCTCAAAATCCAGGAGAAGAACTATACAACCCATGACCTCGAGCTAGGCACAGTTGTTTTTGCATTAAAGATTTAGAGACAGTACCTGTATGGTACCAAGTGTACTATCTTCACCGATCATAGGAGCCTACAACACATCTTTGACCAGAAAGAGCTTAATATGCGTCAACGCCGATGGGTAGAACTTCTCAACGATTACAACTGTGAGATTCGTTATCATCCAGGCAAAGCAAATGTCGTTACCGATGCTCTAAGCCGGCGAAGCTATTTGCATAGCGCTCGTAATGTTCCAGCCCAACATCATCTCGAAACCCTTATCCGCGAAGCCCAGCATGCGTGTTTTACCGAACACACTTTTGAGAAGGAAAGAATCCACCACGATGGAGCTCATCTTGTTAATAAGTCGAATAGGATATTCCATTATCTGGACCGAATTTGGATCCCTAAGCGGACCGATTTACGACAAATTTTGATGGACGAAGCCCACAAATTTCGATATTCTATTCATCCCGGTGCCGATAAAATGTACCAGGACCTTCGCTACAAGTACTGGTGGCCGAGCATGAAGAGGGATATCGCTCTTTATGTTGGAAGGTGCCTGACTTGCTCGAGAGTTAAGACCGAACATCAAAGACCCTCTGGCTTACTCGAACAACCCCCTATCCCTATGTGGAAGTGGGAAAGTATAGCTACGGACTTCATAACGAAAGTTCCATGTACGCCATCAGGTCACGACAGCATCTGGATTGTCATCGACCGTTTGACCAAATCTGCCCATTTTCTGCCTATACGAGAAGACTACAAGGTAGAACGATTAGCCCGAATCTGTCACACCCCCAAAATCTACAAGCGGAGTATCACCGCAGGAGGCGTGACTGACCAGGATCCAGCCACCAATCATATTGAACAATGTAATTAAATAAATAAAAGTCTAACCACACAATATAATTGGTGTTCAAAACAAGTTAATCAAATTCAAGTTATCAGCGGAAGCATGAAGTTTAAAACAAAAAACCAAAGTATAAGTTTTAAAGTTCAAATGATTAATATGGTCTCAACAGTCCATGTCCCACAACGACTCCTGCTCCCCTGCAAGCTCCAGCTAAACATCTAATGACCTGCAAGGCATGTAACAACGAATCAACAACAAAGTTGAGGGAGTTCACAGTTGGTTGTCCATTTTAACGTTGTTCCAAATCCATAAGTTCATTCGAAAACCAGTAGTTAATCGGTTCCTTGTTTCCTAAACCATAACCAGTGGGGGCTACCCCATGTTATCCACTAGACCCGTTACCATATCGACTACTGACTGAAGTAAGTTGGTGCCCTAGCGTCAATGTCTATCATCATTGGCGTGCCCAGATCCATTAGTCCACGCCCATCCTCTGCGGCACGGTGTGAGGCTTGTCAAACCTAATAGCGCTATTTAACTAATGACCCGCTCGCCATTGGCCCGACGATTAAGTCGATATAAAAATGAGGGACTTCATGATAGAGTTTTTGGTCTAGTAATAATGTTATCACCCTTCAATAAAGAGGATGTAGTACGTGTTCCACACCAGGAGATCACGCAGTTTCCGATTTAATCCTTTACCCGTAACAATGTTATCACCCTTCAATAAAGAGGATGTAGTACATGTTCCAAACTAGGAGATCACGCAGTTTCCGTTTTAATCCATTACCCATTCCCAACCACCGGGAATCCCATGCCTTGTAGAAAGTGTGAACTCACCTTGATTTGCTCGGTTTGTTAAGTTACTTGTTCACAGTTAATCAGTCAAATCCTATAGTATTCATACATACGAAATCAGTTTACATTCACAAGGTTCACGTATAACATACATTCACAGTGTGCATTCGAACATCTTAACAGTCATTCAAGTTCATGCAAAACCAGTCTTCACTATCATCAATAACAGATAACAACATAGTTATTTATTATCTTAAGTGTTCTAACCTACAATAGGTTGTGACTACACACAGGGCGGCGAAAACTCCAAACGGCGAAAATTATAGAGTTTTGTCGAGATGCCAGGTGGCGAAACTTATAGAGTTTCATCGAGTTAACATGTGACGAAACATATAGAGTTTCGTCGATTACACAAATGGCGAAACTCCCTGAGATGTTAACAGTTTCAATCATTAGCCTTAACTACTCCCGTAAAACTCACAGACACTCCCCAATTCCCCAAGCAGATCAAACAAGCAACCCTAGACATGAACCCTAGATTAACAGATCATCATCATGTACATATCATACCACCAATTTATCGATATACCAAAAACAACTGGTAACATATAATGTAAACATCAAACAGGAACATCAACTATGATCAGTGAATCATGAATGGATACAAATCATAGGGGCCTCAACTGTAAGTTCTAATCCAATCGATTAATCATCGGTCGATTATCTAGTTGCTAATTATCGGTTACATACAATAACCAAGCATTAACAATCCACGTGTTCTAACATACGATCCTAATCATAAACCCTGATTTACACACCATCCACAACCCAGATAATCACATAGATCTAATGACTTATTAACAAAATCATCATCCAATCATGATCCTAAGCATTACATAGCAACAGTTAATAATGATACCAAACAAACAGTCAATGATGATTTCAATCCAACAATCAATAATGGTTAAACACTAACCGAGATAGGAGGAACAATGGATTGATCGATATAGAGGGCTTCGAGGACTCAAGGTTGCCATCACACAGAGGATAGGGAGAGAGACTCTAGGGGTTCACTAATATCAACTTACGTAACTTATGCGTATACACAGTTCTTATAACTTAATCACCTTTGGGTCTCACATGGGCCAAAAGCCCGTTTTGGCGAAACTCCATTGGACGAAACTCCAATGTTTCATCGTGATGATCATGGCGAAACACCAAGGTTTCGTCAGGTAGGATATATGGCGAAACTCCTAGGTTTCGTCTTGTGAGGTGTGTGGCGAAAGTCTAGGTTTCGTGGTCATGAAGGTGAGAATACATGGTTTATACTCAAACAATTCATAACTCAAATAGTTAGTAAATTTCCATCAATAACCAAACAATAACACAATATCTCAACATATAACAAACGTGCACAATTACAAAGCAAACAAGTTATGCAGACACAGTTGTGAAACAAATAACGTGTCGAGGAAAGACCTTGAAAGCTCGAGTTGTCACATCATCCCCAACTTGAAAGAAATTTCATCCGAAATTTAGCACGTAGTTACTAAGGAAGCTAGTTAGGTTGCGTGGTTTCCTGGTTTTCCTGGGGTGTCACATCATCCCCCCGTTGGTTTGGAATTTTGTCCCGAAATTCCGCAGTAGCTTCAGCCTCAGTAGTGGTTTCATTGTTCTCGAACAACTGGGGATATTTGTGTTTCATTTGGTCTTCTCGTTCCCAGGTAAACTCTGGGCCACGATGGGAGTTCCAACGAACTCGAACAAGAGGTATTCTGGTACGCTTGAGAACCTTAACATCTCGGTCAGTAATCTCTACTGGTTCCTCAACGAATCGCAGTTGATCGTCGATGGTGAGTTCCGTGAGAGGAACTATGAGGGTCTCATCTGACAGACACTTCTTCAGATTTGACACATGGAATACGTTGTGAACTCCGCTGAGTTCTTCAGGTAGATTCAGTCTATAGGCCACTTTTCCAATTTTCTCAGTGATTTCGAAAGGTCCGACATATCGCGGGTTGAGTTTGCCTCGTTTACCAAAATGAACTACACCTTTCCAAGGTGAGACTTTAAGTAGTACTCGATCCCCAACCTGGAACTCGAGTGGTTTCCTTCGCTTATCAACGTAGCTTTTCTGACGGTCACGAGTTGCCGCCATTCGTTGTCGTATCTGAGCAATCTTCTATGTTGTGTCTACGACGAGTTCTGGGCCAGTGATTTGGCTGTCGCCAACCTCTGCACAACAAAGAGGTGATCAGCACTTCCATCCGTACAATGCCTCGAATGGAGCAGCCTGGATACTGGTGTGGTAACTGTTGTTATATGAAAACTCTACTAACAGGAGGTGTCTTTCCCAGCCATTACCAAAGTCGATTACACATGCTTGAAGCATGTCTTCAAGGATTTGGATGGTGCATTCAGACTGCCCATCCGTCTTCAGGTGATATGCTGTACTCATGTCTAGACGGGAACCAAAAGATTTATGCATCGCTTGCCACAACTCAGAAGTAAAACGTGCGTCACGATCGGATATGATAGAGGTTGGCACCCCATGCCTCGAAACTACTTCCTTTAAGTAAATGTCTGCTAAAGTAGAAAACTTATCTGTTTCCTTGATAGCCAGAAAATGTGCAGACTTGGTCAGTCGATCCACGATCACCCAAATGGTATCATTTCCTCGTTGAGATCTAGGTAAACTAGTAACGAAGTCCATGGAAATTTGCTCCCATTTCCATGTCGAGATCTCTGGTTGTTGAAGTAGGCCTGATGGTTTCTGGTATTCAATCTTAACCCTAGCACAGGTCAAACATTTACTAACATAGGTCGTTATGTTAGCTTTCATGTGGGGCCACCAGTACGTAGTCTTGAGATCGTGGTACATCTTATCCGAACCAGGATGTACCGAGTAACGAGACTTGTGTGCTTCATCCATCACAAGCTCACGTAGATTTCCATAAAATGGAACCCAGATGCGCCCTGATACATTATAAGCACCGTTTTCCTTTTGTTCTAACCGTTTCTTCGACCCTCACAGGGACTAAGCCCTGATGTTCTCTGCTTTCAATGCTTCAATCTGAGCTTCTCGTATCTGAGTAGGAAGACTAGAGTAGATGGTAAGCTGTAACGCACACACGCGCTTAGGTTTACTCTCCTTCCGACTGAGGGCGTCGGCCACAACATTTGCTTTGCCCGGATGGTACTTGATAGCGCACTCATAATCATTCAGAAGTTCGACCCACCGACGCTGTCGCATGTTCAACTCCTGTGATCGGTGTAAATGGTGCACTTGGTACCATACAGGTAATGCCTCCATATCTTGAGTGCAAAAACAACAGCTCCCAGCTCCAGATCATGGGTAGTCTAGTTCCTTTCATGAACCTTAAGTTGGCGTGATGCATAAGCGATGACTTTCTCACGTTGCATCAACACACAACCAAGTCCTTGGATTGACGCGTCACAATAAACCACGAAATCATCTGTGCCTTTAGGTTACGAGAGAATAGGTGTGCTACAAAGTCTCTTCTTTAAGTGTTGAAACGCGGATTCATGTGCATCACCCCAACGATAGGTGACACCCTTATGAGTTAGAGAAGTGAGAGGTTGCGCAATCGTTGAGAAATCCTTGATAAACCTTCTATAGTAACCCGCCAAACCCAAGAATTGGCGGATTTCAGTTGGTGTACGGGGTGCAGGCCAGTTCTTGATCGAGTCAACCTTGGATGGATCCACATGAATCCCATCCTCGTTTACCACGTGGCCTAGGAAATGGACTTCACGAAGCCAAAAGTCGCATTTCAAAAACTTAGCATAAAGCTGCTATGCTCGAAGAAGTTCCAAAATAAGTCGCAGATGCTGCTCGTGTTCCTCCTGACTCTTAGAATAGATCAGGATGTCTTCGATAAAAACAATAACGAACTTATCCAAGTAAGGTTTACACACTCGGTTCATGAGATCCATGAAGACCGCAGGTGCGTTTGTCAATCTGAAAGGCATGAGCAGAAACTCGTAGTGTCCATAACGAGTCCTGAATGCTGTCTTAGAGATGTCCTCGTCTCGGACTCTCAGTTGATTATAGCCTAATCTCAGATCAATCTTTGAGTAGAAGCTCGACCCTTGCAACTGGTCGAACAGGTCATCAATACGCGGAAGAGGATAACGATTCTTCACGGTCACCTTGTTGAGTTCACGATAGTCAATACACATTCGGAAGGTACCGTCTTTCTTCTTCACAAACAAGACTGGAGCTCCCCAGGGCAAAGAGCTAGGATGAATGAAACCCTTGTCCAAAAGCTCTTGTAGTTGTGTGGACAATTCTTCTAGTTCTGATGGAGCTAAACGATAAGGTGCAAGAGCTATTGGCGCTGCTCCAGGAGCTAGCTCGATTTGAAACTCGACTTGATGATGAGGCGAAAGACCAGGTAATTCCTCAGGAAAGTCGCGTACGATCGGAATGTCTTCTATCTTCTTTTCTTTCGTTGAGGTGTCAGTAACGAGGGCTAGAATAGCTGCGTGGCCCTTTCGTAAGCACTTCTGAGCCTTAAGGAAGGATATGATTCCTACAACTGCACCACTCTTGTCACCACGAATCATGAGAGGTTCTTCACCAGAGCGAGGGATGCGGAAAATTTTCTCCTTGCAAAAATTTCCGCTTGATGTTGAGATAACCAATCCATCCCGATGACAACGTCGAAGCTACCATGAACGATAGGAATGAGGTCGATAGAGAAGGTCTGATCAGCAAGAACAAGATTATAACCCTTAACTATGTGTGTGGCCTCAAGATTTTTACCATTTGCTAGCTCTACAACATGCTTGGTGTTTAAGGGAATTGGGGTATGCTTAAGCATCTGACAAACTTTTAAAGACACGTAATTAGTATCGGCACCCGAATCAAATAAAACAGTAACATAGAAGTCGTCCAGTAGGAACTTACCTGTCACAACATTGGAATCGTTCCTTGCATCACCCTGACCAATCACGAAAACACGTCCCCTGGCACAATTGCTATCATTGTTACCCCCATTCTTGTTCCCATTCCCCTGGTTGTTGTTGTTGTTGTTGTTCTTATTCTGGTTCAGTTGGGGACAGTCTCGTTTGAAGTGGCCTTCAACACCACATTGGAAACACCCTTTGTTGTTACCCCTCTGTTGTTGCTGCTCCTGCTGGTTCTGTGGAGTCTGCTGATGTTGCTGTCATCGCTGATTCGTAGGACAGAGGCTCCTGCAATCCTTGGCCTCATGGCCATGTTTTTTACATCTCTGACAGTTGCCCTTAGTGCATGGTCCGCTGTGGTGAAAGCCACAATGATTGCATTTGGGGTGATTTCCCTTGTACCCACTCTGACTTTGATTCCCAGAAGACTGCTGACTGGGGCTCTTGTAGTCATCAGTCCTTCGCTGCTGAGACTAAGACTGAACAGAAGTAGAACCTTTTCTTGAATTTCCATCCCATTTGCGCTTGTTGTCACTAGGAACATCTGAAGTAGTGGTAGCACTAATACGCTTAGGCAGCTTGTTCTGCTCAACTGCCTGATCAGTGAGACGATGGGCTTGCCGTATGACTTGCTGGATGGTAGGGAGGTTAGCTGCAGTCACATGGCTCTGAATCTCTGGCACTAAACCCTTGAGTTACAGCTCAATACATTTGATAGGAGGATCCACCATAGTAGGACACAATGCAGCCAATTCATTCGATCTCTTCGTATACGCCTCGATTTCAGACCCCATCATCTTCAGGTTGTAAAACTCCACCTCTAGATTGTGAATGTTGTCGCGATGATAGTACTCCTCTATGATCAGATCTTTGAAGTCGTTCCATGGGGTGGCATTAGCAGCTGCCAACCCTAGCATTTGTACTTGCGCGTTCCACCATGACAACGTAGCACCTTCGAGTGTTCCAGTAGCAAATTTCACCCTACGAGCTTCAGGGCATTCACACATCTCAAAAATGGATTCGATCTTCTCGAACCAGTGTAGAAGACCTACAGCTCCTTCTGTACCACTGAAGGTACTAGGTCGACAGTCCATAAAGGTCTTGAATGTACACACGGGAGGTTGAGCATGCTGACATGTCGCGCGAGAAAGAAAAGACAAGGTTAAGCACGCGAGTTGGTTCACAAGAGTAGGATCTAAACATCCTAGGATAGGTTGAAATGGCAGCTTATACCTCCTACAGGGGCTGCTGTGGGTGCCTCAACAACTCGTTTGTTGATTAGAGTCGTTAGCTGGGCTTGAGTCAAGTTCAGACGTCCACTCATGATCTTCCCATCAAAGAATGCACAAGTGAGAGAAGTTTCGCGAAAGTGCATAAGTATGGGATGACAGAGGAGAGTAAGCACACAGGGTTTTCAAACAATAGTCGTTACGTTGACTAAGCATACCATGAACAATGCATTATGCAAACTAATAGACAGGCAATATAAATATAAACCATATCACCTATAGTGTTGAGTCTTGCACATGGAGCGAAGAGTCATTGGGGATCGTTGAGCACTGTACAGGTTATAGTCTGGTTTTGTCAAAAAGCTTTTCCCTTTTTAAAACCAAGTTCGCTATAACCAATGGCTCTGATACCAATCTGTCACACCCCCAAAATCCACAAGCGGAGTATCACCACATGAGGCTTGACTAACCAGGATCCAGCCACCAATCATATTGAACATTGTAATTAAATAAATAAAAGTCCAACCACACAATATAATTGGTGTTCAAAACAAGTTAATCAAATTCAAGTTATCAGCGGAAGCATGAAGTTTAAAACCAAAAACCAAAGTATAAGTTTAAAAGTTCAAATGATTAACATGGTCTCAACAGTCCATGTCCCACAACGACTCCTGCTCCCTGCAAGCTCCAGCTAAACATCTAACGACCTGCAAGGCATGTAACAACGAGTCAACAACAAAGTTGAGCGAGTTCACAGTTGGTTGTCCATTTTAAAGTTGTTCCAAAACCATAAGTTCATTCAAAAACCAGTAGTTAATCGGTTCCTTGTTTCCCAAACCATAACCAGTTGGGGCTACCCCATGTTATCCACTAGGCCTGTTACCATATTGACTACTGACTGAAGTAAGTTGGTGCCCTAGCGTCAATGTATATCATCATTGACGTGCCCAGATCCATTAGTCCACGCCCGTCCTCTGCGGCACGGTGTGACGCTTGTCAAACCTAATAGCGCTATTTAACTAATGACCCGCTCGCCATTGGCCCGACGATTAAGTCGATAGAAAAATGAGGGACTTCATGATAGAGTTTTTGGTCTAGTAATAATGTCATCACCCTTCAATAAAGAGGATGTAGTACGTGTTCCACACCAGGAGATCACGCAGTTTCCGATTTAATCCTTTACCTGTAACAATGTTATCACCCTTCAATAAAGAGGATGTAGTACGTGTTCCAAACCAGGAGATCACGCAGTTTCCATTTTAATCCATTACCCATTCCCAACCATCGGGAATCACATGCCTTGGAGAAAGTGTGAACTCACCTTGGTTTGCTCGGTTTGTTAAGTTACTTGTTCACAGTTAATCAGTCAAATCCTATAGTATTCATACATACGAAATCAGTTTACATTCACAAGGTTCACGTATAACATATAATCACAGTGTGCATTCGAACATCTTAACAATCATTCAAGTTCATGCAAAACCAGTCTTCACTATCATCAATAACAGATAACAACATAATTATTTATTATCTAAAGTGTTCTAACCTACAATCTGTTGTGACTACACACAGTGCGGCGAAAACTCCGAACGGCAAAACTCCCTGAGATGTTAACAGTTTCAATCATTAGCCTTAACTACTCCCGTAAAACTCGCAAACACTCCCCAATTACCCAAAGCAGATCAAACAAGCAACCCTAGACACGAACCCTAGATTAACAGAACATCATCATGTACATATCATACCACCAATTCATCGATATACCAAAAACAACTGGTAACATATAATGTAAACATCAAACAGGAACATCAACTATGAGCAGTGAATCATGAATGAATACAAATCATAGGGGCCTCAACTGTAAGTTCTAATCCAATCGATTAATCATCGGTCGATTATCTAGTTGCTAATTATAGGTCACATACAATAACCAAGCATTAACAATCCACATGTTCTAACATACGATCCTAATCATAAACCCTAATTTACACACCATCCACAACCGAGATAATCACATAGATCTAATGACTTATTAACAAAATCATCATCCAATCATGATCCTAAGCATTACATAGCAACAGTTAATAATGATACCAAACAAACAGTCAATGATGATTTCAATCCAACAATTAATAATGGTTAAACACTAACCGAGATAGGAGGAACAATGAATTGATCGATATAGAGGGCTTCGAGGACTCAAGGTTACCATCGCACAGAGGATAGGGAGAGAGACTCTAGGGTTTCGCTAATATCAACTTACGTAACTTATGCGTATACACAGATCCTATAACTTAATCACCTTTGGGCCTCACATGGGCCAAAAGCCCATTTTGGCGAAACTCCATTGGATGAAACTCCAATGTTTCGTCGTGATATTCATGGCGAAACACCAAGGTTTCGTCGGGTAAGATATACGGCGAAACTCCTAGGTTTCCTCTTGTGAAGTGTGTGGCGAAAGTCTAGGTTTCGTGGTCATTAATGTGAGAATACATGGTTTATACTCAAACAACTCATAACTCAAATAGTTAGTAAATTTCCATCAATAACCAAACTATAACACAATATCTCAACATATAACAAACGTGCACAATTACAAAGCAAACAAGTTATGCAGACACAGTTGTGAAACAAATAACGTGTCGAGGAAAGACCTTGAAAGCTCGAGTTGTCACAGAATCTATACCGATGAGATCATTTGTCGACATGGGACGCCTCGCGACATCATCTCTGATCGTGATGCTCGGTTTACCTTACGCCTGTGGGAGACATTTCAAACGGCTCTCGGTACTATGCTTAATCTAAGTACCACATTCCACCCTCAAACCGACGATCAGACTGAAAGGACGATTCATACTCTTGAAGACATGCTCCGTTCGTGTGTCATAGATTTCGGTGGTAATTGGGACGCTTACCTGCCGTTAGTCGAATTCTCGTATAATAACAGTTATCATTCCAGCATTCAAATTGCACCGTTTGAGGCTTTATACGGAAGAAGATGTCGATCGCCTATTGTATGGCACGAGATCGGGCACTCGCAATTAACCGGTCCTGAGCTATTGCAAGAAACGACTGACAAAGTTCTCCAAATTCGAGACAATGTGCTGAAAGCTCGGATTCGTCAGAAAAGTTACGCCGATAGACAATGCAAGCCCCTTGAATTTGACGTTGGCGAATACATACTCCTAAAGGTATCACCTTGGAAGGGTGTGGTCAGATTCTGCAAGAAAGGGAAACTAATGCCTTGATATGTTGGACCTTTTAAGATTCAGGAAAGGATCGGAAAAGTCGCCTACAGACTCGAACTACCAGAGGAACATAGTAACGTCCACCCGACTTTCCATGTTTCGAACCTCCGAAAGTGCCTTGCTGAGCATGATTTAATTGTACCTCTTGATGATCTTCAAATAAATGAAACACTACACTTCGTGGAGAAGCCTGTCCAAATCATGGATCGCCAAACGAAGCAGCTCAGATGCTCACACATTCCTATTGTGAAAGTCCGATGGGAAGGCAAACGAGGCGCAGAGTTCACTTGGGAACTCAAAAACGACATGAAGGCAAAGTACCCGCAGTTGTTTGTTACGGATTCAGCCTAATTTCGGGACGAAATTCCCTCAACTAGGGGAGGCTGTAACACCCCATGTTTCGAAAGTCAAAGTCAAGATTTAAGTCAAAGGAAGACAAAGAGTGCTAATTTCGATCTGTCACTCCTTGCTCAATTCCTGTTTTGACTTCTTTGACTTGTAGATATTCTATTTATTGCTTTACGTTAGTTGTATTATGTGGAGTACCAACTAATAATCGAGGTTTATTCGATGTTTATCGCATGTTTGATCGCTTTATCGCTTATCGCAATTGCACTCGCAACTCGAATTACGCGTTCTGGATATTGTAATATGTGTGTGTGTGCCTTATGTGTTACTTGTGCATGTTCATTTATGTTTATGTTGTGTGAATCGAACGCTAAACGCAAGTCAATTAAGGATGATTGTATGTTGTTATAGTAGTTGGGATTAAAAGTAATTTGAATTGGAAACTCTATCGCATCGTGATGCTCAACACGCGAATCGAAATCGCAAAACAAATCGCGCCGTGCCCACCAATCGAGTGGCCAACCGATCGAGCTGCCACCCGATCGATGTGCCTCTCGATAGAGAAGCCACCCGATCGGGTTACCACCAGATCGACCAAGCCTTCTCCTCCCCTTTCCATTTATGGAAAACCTATAAATACCCCCTGTCAACGTCATAACTTCACCTTTTGCACTCTCTGGTCCGACCAACGCTTCTTGCTCACTTTTCTTCAGATTTCTCGCGATTCTTGTAAGTTTTCCATCTAAATCTTGTACTTTCTTGATCTACACTCACTCCTACACCTTTCTATCTTTTGAATCTTAACTTTTAATCATGAAATCACAAGATTTGAGGTGTTCTAGGATGATGTTATCATGGTGTTCTTATGAACTTCATGTTTTGGCTTCAATCCTCCAAGAACAACTTAGATCTGAACGATTTCCATATAAATAAACGAAGATCTTACATAGATCTGAACATATGCATGGTGAAAAGGATTGAAAGATGGTTTTCTAACTTTCTTTCAACTCAGTTACACTCAATGCACTCAAAACCGATAGAATCGGAGCTTGTTCTGATCTTATACTCTTTCTTGTGGATGTGTTGGTTCAAGATCTGGATTCTATCCACGAGATTACCGATTTCGGGTTAAACATGGAACACGTCTCGAACAGTTAACTGGTCGGATTTGGGTGATTCCTGTCCGATCAGGTTACTAAGTCTTGACGAGGTTTCTGTTGCTTAGCACGTTATCAAATCATCTCGATAAAACGACAAACCATCAAAAACAACCAAGTGGAAGACGATCAGGCCGACCAGGACGGAGTGCCGCCCGATCGGACTGCTGTCCGATCGGATTGTCACCCGATCGGGTTGCCACCCGATCGGGTTGCCACCCGATCGGGTTGCCACCCGATCGGTTTGCACCTTGGCCCCACACTTTTAACTTTTATTTCAAAATTTGAAGTTGTGAACGTTGAACGAACTACTGTCCGATCGGATTACCACCCGATGTGATTTTCACTCGGCCATGTAATGTTCTGACTTCAACACTTAAACAATTTTCAACATGTTCAATACAAACGGATTGCCACCCAATCGGACTACAATCCAATCGAGTGACAAACTGCTGTGAACTTGTTCTCACTAAAGTGTCCAACCAACCGGATTGTCTCCCGATCGAACGGTTGTTCGATCGATCGACCTAAAAGGTAGAGATGCTTCTCTGTTTTCAAAATACTACAATGAAAACTTCAAAAGACAAGCCATCATACACAAACACATCCTTCCTAAACGAAGAAACAATCCACTCGAAAGGTCACCCGATCGGATAACCATCCGAGCGGATTGTCACCCGATCGGTTGGCTATCCGATCGAAGTACCGTCCGATCCTTTGACACATCTCACCCATTTACGTATCGCTTATCGTTATGCTATCGTTCTGATTAGGCTAATCTCACTCTAGCGCTCCCTTCAATCCATCATCGCTGTGAGTATACTCGATCCCTTTTTGCTTTATGCACTTTTGGGTGTTACATACGTTACTTATTCTAAATCACATCGAACACACTATGCAATACTTTAAACGCTAACTGTTACCGCATGTTATACGTGACTTAATGAATGCTTGTTTGTTATGATTACACATGGAATGTTGTCTACCTGCCTTAGCAACGATAGTACTATTTGTTTGGACTCATCACCTGTTCACTCAGGGGTTGTTAAGGACAATTTGTTACATGGCTCACAGTGGTGAGTGTGTATTACGAACTGCCTTGGGCAGTCAACCCGCAGTCATTGGTATCGATAGGTTCATGTCGATAACTAACATGCCTCATTTTACACTGTATACGTGTTGGTTATGCCTAACGATTTCGAACTCTATTATATCGATTAAACTTGTATGCTCACCTTTACACTATGTGTATTGACTTTTACTTTAACGTATGTGACAGGTGCTTAGGATGATTATGTGCTTAGCTTGATGTGAAATCGAGGCTAGGAAAGGTCTAGAAACAAATAAACAATTGTCTGTATTTGAAATATGAGTTGTCAGAACAGAACAATTTGACTAGATCTTGACTGTAATAATTATGTTATCTGTTATGACATGGTATGGGACATGTTGCTTTAAATAATTGGTAATTATAGTTTTTATGGAAACTTCTGGACAATCTGTTTCGCTCAGTGCCGCGCCCCGATGATTCCGCCATCGGTTGGGGTGTGACAAAAGTAATTCCTCTTAAGGACATCCCAACAGTGGTTCAAAACTTTGTTGCAAAGGAGTCTGAAAAGAAGAAAAGGAGAGAAAAGGTTAAAAACTTGTTTTGTGACTTTTGTGAAAAGAAAAATCATTCAACAAAAGATTGTTTTCATTTAAGAGCCTATGACATTAACAAAACAAGCATCATTAAGCCTTCAAACAGCTGTTTTGTCTGTGGTAAAACCAACCATGTCACTTAAGAGTGTGTGTATCTCAAGACCTTCGATGTCAAAAGAAATGAGTACACCTCAAAAACACCCATGAGCTCATCAAAACAACCTGTCATGAAACAACAACCATTTGTATCTATCCAAACAGCTGTTACAAAACAGCTGAACAAAAACACTACTCCAAGAGATATGCAAGTGACAGATGCACCACCTGCTAACCAATTCTAAAGAGGAAAAGGTCAACCACCATACCCAAGGGTCCCACATGTTTATGAGGCCTACAAACCCCCCCCCCCCTAAACCAAAAGTGAATAGGCATCCTTATCGGTTTCAACATCTGACAGGGAATGGTCCACAACAGTGGTTAGAAAAACAAATTTCAAAATCTGTTCAATCCCCTGATCTAACCACTGTCGATGTTCCTGGACTTGACTCTGACATTTTTGTGACCCCATCCAAAGCCTTATTGGCTTTGGAGACCCTCCTGAACTAATTATTTACTTGATGTGCAGGGAGCTTCCGCATGCTTGGATAGTCTTTGGTATGTAGATAGTGGAGGCTCCAGGCACATGACTGGGTGTAGAGCCCTACTCAAAGAATTCAAAACTCATGGAGGGGGTGATATATCTTTTGGTAATAATAGTAAGGGTAAGGTTTTGGGGTCTGGAACAGTTCAGTCTGGAAAAGTCAAGTTTGAAAATGTTAATTTGATTGATAATCTGAAATTCAACCTCCTTAGTGTCTCACAAATGAGTGACAAAGGCTATGGGTCATTCTTTACTAAGGAGAGTTGCAAAATTGTTGGACCAGAAATGGTCAAAAAGATTGAAGAAATAATAGCCAATGGAAAAACCCAACTTGTTGCTCAAAGGAGTGGCAATGTTTATGTAGTTGATTTATCAAAAGAGAGCCCTATGACTGATGCCTGTCTGTTCTCAGCTGCCTCTAACAAAGAGACCGAATTATGGCACAGAAGATTGGGCCACACAAATCTCAAGACAATCACTGCTTTGTCAAAACAAGGCCTTGTAAGAGGTCTTCCACAAAAATTGTTCACCTGTCCTGAGCATTGTGTTTCCTGTTTAAAAGGAAAAGAACATAAAAGCTCATTTAAGACCATTGAAGAGTCCAAAACAACCAAGTGTTTGCAAATGCTGCACATGGATTTGTTTGGCCCAGTAAAAATCATGAGCCTTAAAAAGAAAAGATATTGTTTGGTGATTGTAGATGATTTTTCTAGGTTTACATGGACTTATTTCTTACATTCTAAAGATGTAACTGCAGGAATTTTGCAAGATTTTGTCAAACAGGTTGAAAAGCAATTTTACTTGCCAGTAAAAGTCTTTAGGAGTGACAATGGCACAGAATTCAGAAATAGGGAGTTGGATGAGTTTTGTGTGTCAAAAGGGATTGTAAGGCAGTACAGCATCCCAAGGACACCAGAACAAAATGGGGTTGTTGAAAGGAAGAACATAACATTGATTGAAGCAGCCAGAACCATGCTTGCAGATTCAGGTTTGCCATTAACTTTCTGGGCAGAGGCTGTAAATACTGCCTGCTATGTCCAGAACAGAGTTTTGATCAACCCCAGGCATCAAAAGACTGCCTATGAAATTCTGTATAAAATAAAACCACTAATATCATATTTTAAAGTCTTTGGCTGCCCTTGTTTCATTTTAAACTTAAAAGACTCAATTTCCAAGTTTGCAGCCAAAGTAGATTGTGGTTACCATCTGGGATACTCAACCACTGCTAAGGCCTATAAAGTGTTTAACACTAGGACTAAGTGTGTGGAAGAGACTTTGAATGTTAAGTTCAATGAACTTTCATCTCTGAAAATCCCAGCAAATCCTGCTGAATTGTTTGATTTAGATAAATTCACTTTTGAAGATGTATCTGTCAAGACTAACCATGCAGGTACACCACAATCTCCAACATCAGACAATGGATATGAAGTTGTGATTCCACAACAGAAATTCACATCCCTAACCAAAGCAGCAGATGTTCAAAACAGTTGTCAAAGCTCAACCACTGCTACATCAACATTTGTTGACCAAAGTAGCCCTTCAACCTCTGTCACCATATCCTCACCCACTGTTGATAAAAATCTACCAACAGTGGATAAAAATCAACATTGTGTCACACCAATTCCACCTATTCCTCTACCTCCATTCCAAACAGGTGTTGGATCATCAAAGTTGTAGGATCGTTTTGTGACCCAAATGAGTCGATTAGAAGAATTCTTATCAATTCAAGAGGCGGAAACAAATGAATTGACTTGGAAAACAGCTTGATTCACTTCTAAATGTCTTGTATATTGATTATAACAATTTTGTAGATCAGTAGACACGTCGGCAGCACTTCGGTACCGGAATCACAAAAGTTACAAATGATTTCGTTTGAAGGGTATATATAGGGGAGGCTGATTTCGCTTGAAAGTGGCACTGGCCATTTCAAGCGGAATTAACATGTTTAATTTCGTTTGAAAGTGCACTTGCCACTTTCAAGAGAAATTAACTCTTTAACACATAAATCCTATTTTCTCGTATAACGTGCCCTGATCTAACAATTCTAGTACAAGACTCGATACAAGACGAAGTCGACAGTGTGCCCTGATCTAGCAATTCTAGTACAAGACTCGATACAAGACGAAGTCGACAGACGTATGTACCAACAGACTCCCCCTCGGATGTTGACGAGTCTTAAGTGTTGAGTCTTCACAATCTTCAGTCTTTATCAGTCTTTGGGCTTCTTTTCTCAGTATTTGTCAGTGTAAGCATCCTTAATCTCTGTCATCTTTTCATCTCCAGAATCTCTATCTAGATTTTTCTTTACTCTTATTCTCTTGATCAGATCTCTTGATTCATTAAGTTCATCAGCATCAGCAATAAGTGAACTTCAGGATCTGATACTGGCTCTAGAATCTACAGACTCCCCCTTGAATTATGCTAGGATCGTAGTCTGGCTTTCACAGGTTTCAAGATCAAGAACTGGCTCACATCCTGCTCAGGTACTAGAATCGCAACCTGGCTCTCTCATAGCCATAACCTGCACATACTCTACCTCAAAGTAAATTTCACAAATTAACAATTTGACAAATTTAAACTTTACTAACCACTTGATAAACTCAGTTCAAAACATCAATTATTGATATAACAACTTTAATTTCTGATAACCACTTGTAAACAAAACATTTTTTCTCACAATATTTTTCCAAACCAGTTTGTCATATTCAGCACTTGGAATTTTGAAAATCAGCTCTCCAATCAACAGTTGTCGAAAATCTTTTTGAGTTTTTCAAAATTTATGCTAAAACACTCCGAAAATCTTTTTGGATTTTGATATAACAGAAATGCAGTAAAGAAATATTTACAAACACTATTTTTGTGTGAGTTTGTGAAAGAGGATCATATCAGTTTCTGACAAGACACAAGTCCCGTTGAGCTTAGTTACACATTAAGAATTAAACAATTCACTTAGATTGTCGATATACTGATCCACTTAAATTCTCACACAAATTTCAACTGATTCAGGATATGAATTAGGTGAATTAAGAACTTAAACTTTTTCATGTGTCCCACCTATTGAATATACTCCCGTATCCAGATCCCAATATTCAGTCTTACAGGTGAGTATACCACATATGATATCTGTAAGGGGTTAAATGCGAGGGCCGTGAGAGCTCAGGTCAGAACTTCTGTTCAGCAGAGAGATGACGGCTTCGACTTTTAGTGGGTCCCCTTTAGAGGATCTTTTTTACAACAGCACATGATTAGAATTTTTCAATGTTTCATCATTTTTTATGCTGAGGGCAGGCTTTTATTTCAAGCAAGCGTAAAGTATTCTCCGGGGACTAGGCCATTGCTTCCGCAAAATCAGAAGTCCCGGGATAATACCCCAGATATCACTGAGCATAAAGACCTAGTATCTCAGAAAGAGGGACCTTTTAAACGAGATTTCAGGGGTTACCTATATATCTAATTAGTGTTCCCCACGAAATAAGCAAGTTTGAATTTAAGTTTATATCCCGAAAAAGTTTACTAAATGTGTAAAAACCTATCGGCATATCATCAGTGAGACCGTTTAACGCTATTTAAACATTACATTTCTTTAGCATACTGTAACTGTCTACTGATGTACTATCATTATCTCTTTTCAACAAAACTCATTTTTGATTTTATCATGTTTTTTTACTTTTTCAAATTTTCTAATGTTTTTGGATTTTCTGAAAATTTCTTACTCCTCCTAAAATTCAAAATCATTTAAAGGAAATTCGAAAACAAACTATACATAAAACATGACAACTGATATCGAATCACTTCAAATCGCCATCCACTTGGTAAAAACAATCAGAACTCCCCCTTACAACAAACTATTTTCCCGTTATGATTTCAAAACACTTAAGTTTGTTTTAATCAAATGGTTTTTCCGGAAAATAAGTTTTGTTTATTTTACCACTTGTAAGATAGGGGTTAAGATCATCACTTTGTTTTCTTAATCATTTGAATGTAAGTTAAATCAAGTTCAACCTAATAACCTTGATTAACTATTTGTAGATGAAAATCCAATTTTCAACCACTTGTAAGATCAAATCTACCAGTTGTAAAGCAAAATATGACAATTTACGAACAACTACCACTTGTAAACTTGTTGGTGCATACGTCTGTCGACTTCGTCTTGTATCGAGTCTTGTATGTAATTAGATAGATCAGGGTACGAAATACAAGGAAAATATCAAAAATAGGGTGAATGGCATGTTCAAGTGAAATTAGAACATGTGATTTCGCTTGAAAGTGACATGGCACATTCAAGCGAAATTAATTTTCTAATTTCGCTTGAACCTGTTTCCGCTTGAGAACATGATTTTGCTTGAAGACTGTTCAAGCGAAATCAGAACCTTATATATACCCTTATGCCTGATTTCATTTGTAACGGTTTCCGGTCAGTGTAATGAAGTCCTGCCGAAGTGTCCACAGGATTGTATTTGATCTGAAATCAATATACAGACAGTTTTAAGTGATATTTCAGCTGAATTGACCTCGATACGTTTGTTTCCGCCACTCGTATTGAGATAAACTCTTCTGATCGACTCGTTTGGGTCTGATAACGATCCTACAAGTGGTATTAGAGCTCATGAGGAATAGTTCATACCAATTCAGCCGCAAATTCCGATTTGCTACACCTTCTTTCAAAATTGAATAAGTTTTCACGGTTAAAAACGTCTGATTTTCACATATTATGTGCGTAATGCTATTTTAACAAACCCTAGAAAGTTTCAGAATCAAATTAGACCATTTGCTTGATCAATTGGACAAAAATCAGGTCGAGAGTATGACATCATGCTGATTTCGCTTGAATAGTTCCTGTCGATTTCGCTTGAGAGTGCATTTTGGTTTGATTTCGCTTGAGAATTGGAGTTGATTTCGCTTGAAATCGATATTTTGCTTGAAATATTGGATTGATTTCGCTTGAATAGGTTTCGCTTGAGAAATTCTGTTGATTCCGCTTGAAACTTGCTATTCAGTTTCAAAGTCTTGATTTCGCTTCAGTGGTGGTTTCACTTGAAAAAACTATTTCGCTTGAAAGTTAGTATTCCGCTTGAATAGCCTGTTTGTGAACTTTTGAAAAACGAAACATGAAGAACGAGTTTTATAACGCTTTTGCTAGTCCAATGACTGTGACTCAAAGTACATTGCTTGAAAATGAGACGGGGACATCACAAAAACCGCCTAAGCTTTTGGATATTGATGATTATAATGGTTGGTCTGAACATTTTGGTAACTGGGTTGAAGCTTATCATTTAGATGCTTGGGAACATACTGAAGTTCAATATGAAAGACCAACAAAGAACAATAATCTGATAATGCCAATTAGAGAAATGAGTGCTGATGAGAAAAAGAAGTATAGAGATGAGAAATTGATGATTAGTCTATTACAGCAAGCAATTAAAGAGGACATATTGATTCTTCTTCAACATGACGGAAGTGCATATTCAATTTGGAATGAATTAGAATCAAAATTTCTGGGAAGTGATGATATGCTCAAGAACAAAATGTCACTTATGAAGAAAGAATTTGATCTATTCCGTGGTTTGAAAACAGAAAACACCAAGCAGATTATTGAAAGATATTGTAACTTGGTGAAAAATATGACAAAGTTAGGCATCAAAAAGGATACAGATGAGTTGATTGAGAAACTAGCTGAAGCGTTACCACATGATATTTGGGGAACGTATCTGATGATGTTGAGGAATAATAGAAAGGAATATAAAAAGCTAACACTTGGAGAGTTTATTAAACATCTTGAAGCTCAAGAGATGGAGCAAAGAAAGATTGCTAGGATGAAGAACTATGATGGAGAACAAGACATCGGATTGTATTTCAAAAGTGGTGTTAGTGATAAGACTAATTTTTCTCCAAAAGTTGAAACTGCTTACAATGCAAAAAGTTCTTCAGAAAGTTCATCTCAGGGATCAAGTAGCAAAACAGGATTTACTTCATTTCCAACATTTGATCCACATTCTTCTACAACCAAGAATGGCAAGAAGCTACAATGCAATATTGTATTAAATCTTGAAAATGATCAAGGTTATTCTGAAGAAGTCGCAAAAAGTCACATGTCTTTGTTGGGAACTGTTTTGGAGTCGTATGGAAAGTGGCAGGTAGAATCGGAAATCCTATGTTGACAAGAGAGGATTACGATCAAATCGATGCTGAGGAGATGGAATTGATGGATATAAAATGGTGTTTGGCTAGTGTGTTAAGACGAGCTGAGAAATTCAAACAGATCACAGGAAGAGATGACTTCCGTGATGCATTTGTTTCTAATTTAGGTTTTGATAAATCTAAAGTTACTTGTTTTCGTTGCAGGGAAAAAGGACACTTCAAGAGGGAGTGCACTAATCGCGAAGCAAGTGGAGCTCAAAATCCTTTCAACAACAATGATTACTATAGGAAATCCATCTATCATCAAGTTGCTCCACAACAACAAGAACCTCAAGTGGCACATGGTAGGAAAGTGATTGAAGATTCAAAGAGAGCATGTTTGGTGAATAAAGAAAATCAGAAATCATCAGAAGGTTTTAGTTGGGACAAATATATTCCAGCTGACACTAAAGCATGTCTGATAAACCAAGATGATGAAAAATTGCCTGAAGGATTTAGCTGGGAAAATTTCAACTGGGATGATTATGATCCGAACAAATCTACAAATCATAAATGTTGTGTTGCTAATGCTTCTGATGAATATTGGCAGAAAAATATAGACAAATTGCGAAAGCTGAAGAAGAGAAATGGAAGAGATATGCAGAAGAAGAAGAAGAAGAAAAGAGACAAGCTGAAGCAGAGAAAAAGAAAAGAGCTGAAGAAGTTCAAGTGAGAATAGTCAAAGAAGTTCCAGAATTTGAAATCAAAACAGATGCTGATGCAGTCAAAGTTCCTGAGAAGTGTATAAATTGTGATTCTCTGATAAATCAAAACAATGAGCTGTTACACAATATAAAAAGGCTAAAAGAATCATATGATGTTTTGAACAGAGAGATGAATAAGTACACCGAGTCGAACAGTGAACAAGCTATAGCAATGAATACACTCAAAGGGGCATATATGAGACAGCTTGACAATGTCAACTATTACACTGAAAAGTGTGCTGAGCTTGAGCTGAAACTGGAAACTCAGAGAATTGAAAATGAGAGAGTTAACAGATTAATAAAAAGTTACTCATGCTCTACTTTTGTTGTTGACAGGATTTACCCATAGTGGAAGGATTGAAGATGTTTGAAGGAGAGAAAACTTCGGAAGAGAAGAAGTCCGAAACAAAAGAAGATGATGAAGTAAAGATTTCTGGTAAGAAACCAAGTTTTGTCTATAACAAATGTCCACCCCTGGTCGAAAATGGATATTCTCCTCGAAATCCAAATTCTGAAAGAGTCGAAAAGGCCACAAATTTACAGTGAGAGTCTGAGTTGTCGGATAACTTGCCAGAAAATATTGATGTCACGTTCACTTCGTCTGACACTGATCATGAGTCCGAGTTAATAAAGAAAGTAGTAGATCAGGTGTTAGATAAGGATGAAATGGAGGAGTCAAAACCAGAGTTAAAGTCTGAGTCCAAACCGTCAAAGCCAATAGTCAAAAAGGGAAAACGAGTGTATAATAAAGAGTACTTGTTATCAAAATCTAATTTGGATGACGAACCCATCAAAGTAGCATATACTTTGAAAGATTCTGACAAATTATATTCTGATGAGGTTTTTCCAATAAGAGGTGTGAAAATTGAAATGATTAAAAAGGTTTTCAAATTAACAGAAATTAATATTTCTGAAATAAAAGATTTAAATCTTTCTGAAAAACCAAATCATTACACCTCAAGAGTTCAACAACGTTTAAACAAGAAAAAAGGTTACAATTCTGGTTCGGGTTTTCAAAAGAAACCAAACCATAACGGTAATTTCAAAAAGAATGGACTAGGTTTTATTCCACCAAAAAATTATAAAAATGAGAAAATTTATAAACCAAAAACTGTTTTTGTTTCAGGAACAAGTGCTGAAAAAGAACAAAAGAGTTCATTCTGGAAGCAGAGGAACAAATAATTCCTTGCCAAAAAGCAAGATGAGATGAAGAAAAGTGTTGCTCAGAAAAAGAAAGAGACGAGAACCTGTTTTCAATGTAAAACAGTTGGTCATATTGCCAGAAATTGTCCAAAGACAATACAGACAAAACAGGAAGTCTCTGGTAAACTAAAAGAAAAGATGGTTGAAGAAACTGAACTTTCAACCAGAAAATTTAATGGTTTTGAAAATTCAATATTTGAGGTTGGAGAATGTTCAAAGAATGTTTTAAAAAGAAAAGAAACTTTAAAAAATCAAAAGTGGGTGGTTAAGGGTTCAGGAAATAGTTCTGGGGATGAATCTGATTCCACAAAATCAGAGGAGCCAAAAGTTGTTATGAAAGAAAAGAAAAGAATTCAGTTCCGACTGTGGATGATGCAAACTTTCCACCACTGCGGGCTGAAAATTTTAAAAAGAAAGTTGGAAAAGTAGAAATCTCAAATCAATTTTATTCTGAAAAGAAAGAATTTGATGTTGAGAAAGTGTTTAATGGGAATGTTAAAAAGATGTTTGGTAAAATGGTCGATGGGAAGGCGAAAGGGGTGAAAGAATTTTATGAAACAAAAAGATGTGTTCAAACCCCTGAAGAAGTTGAGAAGGTTACACCTAAAGTTGGTTAGGCTTGGGTGTCTGTATTCTTTACTTAAAATCCTGACTTGTCGGAGCTCCCAAGTTGGTAATCGTGGAGCATGAATCGGCATCATTATTATATTTCTTTTGGTAAAATTGAAATTTGGTCACTAGTATGACTTGCCGGAACTCCCAGGTTGGTAAGTGAGGAGTAGGAATCGGCATATTGAGAATTCAACTTATATGGGTATTGGTTGGTAAGCCATGTGGTTGAAAAAGAGGTTGTGTGTTTAATTGAAGGTTAATCAAGGTCATTAGGTTGAACTTGATTGAACTATTCTTACAAGTGGTAAATCAGGGACATTAAGTTGTATCTGATTTTCTACAAATGGTTGAGAAACAAAATGATGGGTTTATCCCCTAACCTACAAATGGTTAAAATCAATGAACAAAACTTATTTTCCGGAAAAACCATTTGATTAAAACAAACTTAAGTGTTTTGAAATCACAATGGGAAAATAGTTTGTTGTGAGGGGGAGTTCTGATTGTTTATGCCAAGTGGATGGCGATTTGAAGCGATTTGATATCAGTTGTCACGTTGTTAGCACAGTTTGTTTTCAAATTTCTGTTAAATGTGTTTGAATTTTAGGGGGAGTAAGAATTTCAGAAAATCCAAAAACATTTAAAAATTTGAAAAAGCCAAAAACATGAAAAAATGAGTTTTGTTGTTAAATAGAGGAAATCATAGTACATCAGTGGACTGTCATAGCATGCTAAAGAAATGTAAAGTCAAAATGTGATAAACGGTCTCACTAAAGATGTGACGGTAGGCTCAGCTAAACTAGTAGATTTGCGATATCGATACAAACTTAAATGTAAAAGCCTAAGTTCTAGTGGGAAACATGGTCGAAAGCATAGTACTTAGTTTTGTCCTTCTTGATTGTGTGCCTACTCAGTAATCGCTGATTGTCGAAATACATAAAACTGGTTAAGTTTGTGAACGTTCACAACTTTGCTAAAAAGTCGCTGTGATTGTGCATTTTATTTTGCAAAGATTTAAACTTGTTTTATTTCTTTATTTTGTTTAAGCATTGGACATCCTCTGCGTATACGTGAGTATCGACCTGGATGTTATTGCCTAAACGTTCTGCTTTATTTTCTTTGGTGTTTTGTTTAAGCTTTGGACCTCCTCTGCGTATACGTGAGTATCGAACTGGTGGTTAAAGCCTAAACAACTTCAACTTGTTTTATTTTTCTTATTTTGTTTAAAATTGGACTTTCTCCGCGTATATGGAAGTATCGACCTGATTGTTAATGTTTAAACATTCTGCTTTGTTTTTGCACAAATCACAGTTGATAAAAGTTTAAAGGCATTACTTGAGATTGTGTATTGCATGATGAGGGGATATGCTGAGATCGTGGGGTCCATAAGAATTTAGTGCAAAATTAATATACCTTAACATATCGGTAAGCATTTCGAAAGTTTTTAGATTGAGTTTAAGTGGACAACAATATCGTCAATCTACGTGAATCGTTTAAATCTAAAATGTTTAAAGCTTAACGGTGTTGGTGATTTGTCTCAAAAACTGATATGATCCTCTTACACAAACTCACAAATAATATTGTCTGTAAATATTTCCTTACTGCATTTTTTGTTACATTCAAAAATCCAAAAAGATTTTAGTGTGTTTTAGCATAAATTTTGAAAAATACAAAAAGATTTTCGACAACTGATGTTGGAGAGCTGATTTTCAAAATTCCAAGTGTTAAACTTGATGAACAGGTTTGGGAAAGAATGAATGAAAAAGTTGTATTTTCAAGTGGTTATCAAAGATTAAATCATTTTTGAATGATACCTGCAAGTGGTTTCTAAATTTGAAAATTTTTAAATTTGTGAAACTTATTTTTGGGTAGAGATGTGTGCAGGTTAGCCAGGTTCCGATACCTGAGTTAGATGAGTACCAGGTTACGACCTAAGAACCTGTGGAAAGTAAATTCCTGACTGCGATCCCAGCTTAGCGAAAGGGGGAGTCTGAGGATATTAAGAGGGAGTCTGAAGATTGTAGAGACAGATTCAGATCCTGAAGATTACAAGAGAGAGAAAGAGATTGATTGTGGATGCTTACAATGGAGAATTTTTGGAGAGAGCGAGCAGACTGATAAAGACTGAAGGTTTGACAACCGAAGACTCGACACTGAAGACTCGTCAACATTCGAGGGGGAGTCTGTTGGTGCATGCGTCTGTCGACTTCGTCTTGTATCGAGTCTTGTATGTATTTAGATAGATCAGGGTACGAAATACGAGGAAAATATCAAAAATAGGGTGAATGGCATGTTCAAGTGAAATTAGAACATGTGATTTCGCTTGAAAGTGACATGGCACATTCAAGCGAAATTAAGTTTCTAATTCCTCTTGAACCTGTTTCCGCTTGAGAACATGATTTCGCTTGAAGACTGTTCAAGCGAAATCAAAACCCTATATATACCCTTATGCCTGATTTCATTTGTAACGGTTTCCGGTCAGTGTAACGAAGTGCTGCCAAAGTGTCCACAGGATTGTATTTGATCTGAAATCAATATACAGACAGTTTTAAGTGATATTTCAGCTGAATTGACCTCGATACATTTGTTTCCGCCACTCATATTGAGATAAACTCTTCTGATCGACTCGTTCGGGTCTGATAACGATCCTACAAAACTGAAATACCACTTGCAGAAAAATGTCGATTCCTACTTCACACTTACCAACCTGGAAGTTCTGGCAAGTCCACAACCTGTAGAATTTAACAATTTTAGACTTTTTCACAAAGACATTTTTTTAAGAATGATGCCGATTCATGCTCCACGATTACCCACTTGGGAGCTCCGGCATGTCAGGTTTGTAAGTAGAAAATTCAGTCACCCCAGCCAGACCAGACTTGGGTGATTTTGGTACACATCTATCCCACCAACATTTTGATTTATAAAATTCTTTTGCAACTTTAACCTTCCCATCTACTATCTTTCCGAAAATATGTTTGACTTTCCCATTGAAAGCCTTTTCAGCATCAAAATCTCCTTTACCAGGGAAAAATTGATCTGAAATCTCAGTTTTACCAACCTTTAACTTCAAATTTTCTTTCGACAATTTTGGAAAGTTTTCATTGTTCATTTCAGGAACGGAATTCTCATTCTTTTTCTCAACAAATGACTTCTCTGATTTTATGGAATCAGATTCATTGTCAGAACTACTGTCAGATTTTACAACCCATCTTTGTTTGTTTTCATCAACTTTTCTTTTGTAAAAATGTTTTGAAGTTTCACCAACTTCAAAATTTGTTGGTTGTTTCTTTTCATCAATATGTATTTCTTCCAATATTGAGTTAAAAGACACTCCATGTTTCGTGTTGTTGGACTGTTGGCAATTCCAAGCAATGTGTCCAACTTTGTGACATTTGAAACAGATTCTTTTGTCAACTCTCGAAACAAATTTCTTCAAATTCTTCTTCTTTTCAGCCAGAAACTCTTGATTTGACTGTTTCCAGAATGGTTTCTTCTGCTCTTCTTTAGAATTTTCTCCGACAACAAATTTTGTTTTTGTTTTATAAGGTTTCTCATTTTTATGATTTTCTGGGGGAATGAAACCTAAACGCTTCTTTTTGTAATTACCGCTATGGTTTGGTTTCTTTCGATAACCTGAACCAGAACCAGAACTGTAACCCTTTTTCTTGTTTAAACGTTGTTGAACTCTTGAGGTGTAAGGTCTTGGTTTTTTCAGAAAGATTTTCATCTTTTATTTCAGAAATATTAATTTCTGTTAGTTTGAAAACCTTTTTTATCATTTCTGGTTTAACACCTCTTATTGGGAATTCCACATCGGAATATAATTTGCCCGAATCACTCAAAGTATATGCTACTTTGATAGGTTCATCATTCAAATTATTTTTCGATAACATAAACTCTTTATTGTAAACCCTTTTGACCGGTGAATTCGGACTCCTCTCGGACGAACTCGAACTATCCGACTTAGACTCCGAATTTGACTCTTCATCCATATCCAACACCTGATCGACCACTTTCTTTAACAATACAGACTCATGATCAGTGTTAGACCCTGTGAATGTGACATCAATGTTATCTGGTAACTCATCAATGGTTTCAGACTTTAACTTGATGTTGACTGCCTTTTTTAGACGCTCCTCGTTTGAATTTCTGGGGGGAATAACTCTCATAGATTGGAGGCGGACACTTGTTATACTTGACACTTTGTTTCTTACCAGCATCCGTTTCTTCCGTCTCTTTATCTTTGAAAGCTTCAAGACCTGCAACAGTAGGATAAACTTGATCAATCAAATAATCACATATTGTATAACTCAACAGTAACCTTTTGATTCTTTCACTCTCAATCTTTTCGAGTTCCAAATCTTTCTTCAACTGTGCACAATCTTCAATGTACTCATTAATAACCTTCTGCTTTGACATTAATGTTGAGTTCATCTTTGTCATCGCAGCTTCAATTTCCGAATTTGTCTTTTTCAGACCATTCACTGTGTTGTTCAGGACATCATATGATTCCTTCACATATTTCACATCAAACAACAAATTCTCTTTCATCTCTTCCAGTTCACAAATCTTTTTGTCTTTCTCCTCACAATCTTTGCAAGATTCTAAACATTTCTCACAAGGTTTAGTGACCTCAATTATCTTTTCAAACTCAACAATCTTCTCAACTTCAACGAGTTTCTCAACTTCAACAATTTTTTCGACCTCAATGATTTTCTCAACTTCAACAATTTTTTCAACTAATTTTTCAACCTCAACAATTTTCTCTACCACTTTCTCCACTTCCACGATCTTTTCTATCACTTTTTCAGTCCCTGGTTCAACATTTTGTTCTTCACCTTTCATCTTTGTCTTTTCATCAGCTATTATTATTTCTTCTAGCTTTCTCTTTAATCCGGCCATCTTCTTCTCATACAGCATCTCAACTTTATCTGCAAAGAACAAATTAAAACTATCAGGATCTATACTTTTTCTAGTTTTATTGATATATTCTCCTTCATCATCGGTATCCATATCACTTCCTAAATCTGGAAAAATCGGTATTCTTTTCGACTGAGATTTGACTGATTCTGCTTCCAAAATTTGAGCAACAAATCCTGAACCCGGTGGAATGTATTTATCCCAGCTAAACCCCTCAGCAACTTTTTCATCATCTTGATTAACAAGACAAGCTTTCTTTTTATCTTCAATAGCACGTGCATGTGCCGTTTGTAGTTGCTCAGCAATCTGATGAAAAATGGATTTATGATAATAATCATTCTTTTCTGATCCTCTTGTTGCTTCTTGATTTTTACACTCTCGTTTAAAGTATCCTTTTCCTTTGCAACGAAAACAAGTAACTTTTGACTTGTCAAATCCTAATGGAGAATTAGCAAATCCCCGAAACTCATCTCTACCTGTGATTTGTTGAATTTTTTCTGCCCTTCTAACAACACTAGCCATACACCATTTGACATCCATCAACTCAAGTTCCTCAACATCAATTTGGTCATAATCCTCTTTAGTAAGCATCGGATTTCCAATTTTGCCAGCAATCAAATTTTCATATGATTCTAACATAGCAACGAGTGATGCCATGTGTTGCTTAGCAATTTCTGGAGACAAATTTTGACCATTTTGAATGTTTAAAGTGACATTGCATTGAAGATTTGTTGAATTCTGTTGTTGAGGACCTGGTGTTGTGTAATTTGGATCAAAGCTGGAATATGAAGACGAAGATCCACCACTTTGAGTCACATTACTACTCTTTGTTCCAGAAGAACTGTCAGCACTAAAACCAGTTTGGATCTTTGGTCTGGGAGTAGCTTCAAATTTATTTCCTCTGTAGTGTAAACTGACATCTTGTTGATCATTTGGATTCTTCATGATTGCTGTTTTCTGAATATCCAACTCATGTTCTTCAGTTTTTCTCATATGTTTTACAATCAATAGATAAGTTCCCCATTTCTGCTGTGGTAATGCATCAGCAAGTTTATCAACCCATTCATCATCATCTTTCTTAATGTCCAATCTTCCCATTTCCAAAACCAAATGACAATATCTATCAATGGTCATCTTTGTTGTTTCATGGTCAAAAGCTACAAACATATCAAATGATTTCTTAAATAATGCCTTTTTGTTTTTGATCATATCTGCGCTTCCTTTGAACTTCTGAATCAATGCATTCCAAATTGATCTTGCAGTACCCTCATGTTGAAGCAAAACAAAAATATCTTCTTTAACAGCTTGTTAAAGAATGCTGATCATCATCTTTTCACTTGTATATTTCAATTTATCACTCTCTGAAAAGTCACAAAATGCTTTTTCAAGCCTGCGTTCATTTTTCGGTTTCTTATAATCTTTCTCTAACGCACACCATGCATCAAACTTGTAAGCTTGCACCCAGTTCTCAAATCTATTTTGCCATCCCTTAAAATCTTTAATGTACATTAGCTTCGGCGGTTTTTGATAAGTTCCTGTTTCATTCTCACTGTAAAGAGTTTCGGCAGCCGTAACTGGTGCAACTGGTGTAGCAAATGCATTGTAG
>JARYGA010017014.1:0-26365 GCA_030545235.1 Helianthus tuberosus | reverse complement strand
GCAAGACACATGTCAATTCCCCAGCAATTTTAAATTTTCATAACTTTTTCATACGACATTTAAAAAAAAAAGAAATTTACCATAATAACGAGCGTTTTTAATCTTATGAATATGATATTGCTACATAAAAAAATAAAAAAAAAATATCTTTACTGGGCTTTCTTTTCATTTTGTTAAAGGTTCTGGTCATTGTGTTTTTCAACCGTGTTTTGGTCATTACGTTTTTACTAGGGTTTCTATACATTTTGTTATTATCAAAACTTATAACATAGTATTAATTTGGAATCTGTCCGTTGCGTTTTTATCAGAACCTATAATACAATACATGACACAATAAAGATAGTGTTATATTTGGGTTTTTTATACATTGCGTTATTAGTTATGATCATTGTCTTTTTCAACTGGGTGGATTTTCTATACATTGTGTTATAGGTTCTGGTCATTGTCTTTAGTCTATCATCCATTGTGTTTTAATTTGTTGTTCATTGTGTTTTAGTCGGTTGTTCATTGGTTTTTAGTCTGTCATTCATTGCGTTTTAGTTTGATGTCCATCGCTTTTATCTGTTGTCATCAATTGTGTTTTTAGTCTACTTACTCATTGTGTTTTACGTTATCTCCATCGTGTTTTATCCGTCTGTTTATCTGTTGTCATCGATTGTGTTTTTGTATATTTTCAATTGTGTTTTTAGTTTGATACTCATTGTGTTTTATGTTATATCGACTGTGTAATACGCAACTGGGTTTTCGATTTTTTTTATTTTTATTTTTTGAAAAGTATTACAATACGTTACTCATATTAAAGATACAAAGACGCTTAATTTTATGGTATCATTTTTCTAAGAAACAAAATGCTTAATTTTTTTTTGGGGGGGGGGGGGGGGGGGGAATAGCACGTGACATGCACATATTTTTTTTTCTCGTGGACAAAATTATACTTCCCTCACTATATGGTGGCTTTTTACCATTATTTTAAACATTTTTGTACTATAACTCAACACACACACACATTTTATTTAAAAACTTATAAGATGTTGACAATTGTCAATGACATTATAGTCTAGTGACATCTTAGGGGTGTAATAAGTTTTAGAGACCATGAGGTCCTAGGCTCAATTCTCAGAAAGGGTTTTTTCCAGAATTATTGGGTTTCCTCCTAAATTGATGTATACGCATTATAGCACGATGATATTCTAGTGATCCGTCAATAATCTAAATTTGTCGTTAAAAAAATATGTTAGAGAACTTTAATTAATAACAATATAAATCTCTAATATGTTTTGCTTCAAGTAAAAAATACAACCCAATTACATGACCACTTATCCACTCATTAAATCACTAATTTGTTAAGTACAAGTATTTTTTGCATTTCTTAAAGTAATGTTGATTCTAAAATCCAAATCTATACATATAATAAAAGAAACCATTTTGAAGACACTTGTCATCATATTAGGCCATGTCTTATGGATAATTATAATTTTAGGTTAATCTCTTCTAATTAATGATAGATAATCATCCTACTAAATATTTATTTAGTTTAATTATTACTTTTATATTTATCTATTTACTTCAAATTCAAACTTAGTTATCTAATTTGATATTAGAGTAAATTACGATTTTGGCCACTGTGTTTGTATCACTTTTACCCTTTTAGCTCAAAAAGAATTTTTTTAACATCTGAACCCTCAACGTCTTTTTTTTCTAACCCTTTTGGACCCCAACGTCTTTTTTTCTAACCCTTTTGGTAGGCGCCAAATATATAAAATTACATTTATTCAACCCGTGTAATAAATGAGGTTTCTTAAAGACGTATTATTTTATTATTTGGTAAACAATATTACATTTATTCAACTCGTGTAAAACAAACGGTTTTAAAGATATAACTTTTTTATTTGGTATATAAAATTATATTTATTCAACCCGTACAATATGGTTCTTATAGATATAACTTTTTATTACTTAATATATAAAATTATATTTATTCAACCCATGCAATAAAACATGTTTCTAAAGATATATTGTTTTATTATTTAGTATATACAACAACAAGCATACCCAGTAAATCCCACAAATAGCAAAGCTACTTATAGGGTCTGGGGGGGGGTGGGATGTAGGCAGACCTTGCCTCTATCCATAGGGATAGAGAGGCTGCTTCCAGAGAGACCCTCGGCTCGAAAACGAACAACAAACCAACACACCAAGTCAAATAATATACAAATAAGAAGTCCCCCATACCAAGAAATTGATCCGAGTTGACACAGTATAATATAAATCATGTATAATAGCATGCATACAACATCATTTGGGCATAAACACAAGAAGACAATCACCGAAAAAGTCCCTTAAAGACTAGGAAAAACCTACCTCCTTAAGATACACCTAAGACCTTACTGTAGTATCTTCTAGAAATCCATAACCCTAATCCTATGCCTCCACGCAGTCCTATCTTGGACCATGTCCTCAGAAAGATGCAACTCTACTAATATGAATTTTATTATTTAGTATATAAAATTCATTTATTCGACCCGTGTAATACACGGGGTATAACCTAGTATGGATTTATGTATATGCAATCATGACAATAAAAAGAGGACACGTATGTGAGTATGATTTCCAATAAGTGGAACCTTGTATAATATCAATTTTTAAGTTTGTACAATTCATATTTTATGCGTCCTATAAGCGTTTTAAATTTATTCTTCCGCTACATTCCAATCAATCTCTTAGGCTAATTTATGAGGTTTCGTAAACTTTTGAGGTTTAAATCTGGGTGTTAAATACATATTTTTTTTAGGTGTTTCTATTAACTATTTGGAATTTATGTGGTGGATATGGTTGATTAAGAGAAAAGTATTTATTTTATTTTTCATCGTTTAAATTCCCATTTATTTTATATTAGATTTTAATTCTGGTGTGTTCAGGTTTTTGGAATTTAATATATCGGTTTATATAACTGTGCGGCATTTTTATTTGTATTATTGTTCATCAAACCTAATTAATTCAAAGGATACAACACTGGACGTGTTAGCTTTGTGCATTGGTATTGTGATGTTGTTTATTAGTTTGTTCATTAGATAATATTAGTTTGTATATTTAATTGTCTTTTTGGTTTTTGTTTGTTGTTTATCATATATGTTTGTATCTTAGTTGTTTTGATTTATTATACAGCATTTTTTTGCGTATATTAATATTATTTTCATAATTTAGTGCATCGATTTGGTGGGACTTATAATGGGGACAATTTGTTTGTTATTGATGCATCAATAATTAAACTTTTGAACGCTACATGTGTAAAGTGGATTCCATAATTTCTCTACCTTTAGATTTTTTTTAACGGTAAAGGATTCTATTATTATAGAAAAGGGGGAAAGTTCATGTATAAATAAAGTTAACGTACTAAACGTACGAATAGCATGAAAAAGCAAAAAACACATGGTAGCATTTTTGTAATTATCTGCTTGTAGGGTAATTATCAAAATTACTCTACACAATGATACTGTAGAGTAATTTTGATCTTGTAGAGTAATTTTGTAAAATGTTCTTGTCGAGTAATTTTGATCTTGTAGAGTAATTTTGTAAAATGTTCTTGTAGAGTAATTTTGATAAAAAAAAAACTATACCTAACAAAAAAAAAAACCCAAAAAACCTAACCCCCCCCCCCCCCCCCCCCCACACACACACACCCAAACTAAAAGCTAAAAACTAAATCATAAAGCTAAATCCCATAACTAAATGATAAAAAAATTACTCTACAAGATCAAAATTACTCTATAGGATAACTTATAGAGTAATTTTGAATTGTATGTTGTTTGATAAACTTGCAGTGTAATTTTGATTCACTTGTAAAGTAATTTTGATACACTTGTAGAGTAATTTTGATAATTACCCTACAAGAATAAAATTACTCTACAAGAACATTTTACAAAATTACTCTACAAAAGATCAAAATTACTGTACAAGATCATTTGTAGAGTAATTTTGATAGTTACTGATAATTACGAAAATGTTACCGTGTTTTTTTGTCTTTACCTTCAGTTCGTACGTTTTGTACGTTAAAATTATTTGTATTTGATCTTTTGTCTATAGAACAGGGCCAGCAACGCTGTAAATTATTTTCATAATTTAGTGCATCGATTTGGTGGGACTTAAAGGATTCTATTAAGGCCAGCAACGTTGTAAAATCCAAAGAAACAAAAACAAAATAAATGACAAGAGAAACAATAGTCAGTTTACAAATTTATTGTTTTGAGTTTTCGACACAGAACATTGGATTTTCTTCGAAAACATAAAATGAAGATTTCAAATAAAAAAAAACGAAGATTTCAAATAAAAAACATAAAATGTTTCTTGTTATGAACCAATTTGTGTTAGAAGTGAAGCAATTATTCAAAGAGCATTCCATTAGTAGTACACAGACTGGGACTGGTTATAGTTACTAGTTAGTAGTTTAAGAGTGGGTTAAGCATCAATTTACCAGCCATTTATAGTAAGTACTTTAAGTCACGCTACTATATAAGCTACTATATAACACCATCTGTAATCTGTAATGGCTAATGCCTCATAAGGGCATTTTCCGTCACATTAGCATAATAACGGCCATTAAAAATGTGTGATAGTTAATGCCTCTTAATGTCCTTTCAATAATTAATTTTCAATTTTTTTTATCCTCATATGGCATTACACTAGAAACGTCACTCCCTCTTCATGCCCCTATAACGCCTAGAGAGGGGCTGTGTTAGGGGCGTTATCAAGCTCCTTCACACTTGGGTGTGAATACCTATTACGCATGGCCTAATGAAGTTACAATATGCCCTCTTACATTTAAATAGACTTATCATTTAAACCTTATACATTCTCATTTGTTATTTCATCTATTTGGACCAACCACATTGTAATAAGTGTCCTATTCATAACTTTTATTTCACTCGTACCCTTAAAATACAATGTTTTTATAAAAAAATTCTGAACATACCGTTGCGATGTGTTTATTTTTATTTACGTTCCGATATAAGTTTCGTTTAAATGGGGTTGTTCTTGATAATGTACAATGTAGAAATCACAGAAGCATAGACGAATAAGTCACAAATTTTTTTTTAGTTTTTTTTTTTCATTTTTGCTTATGATTTTCTTTATTAGGAGTTTTTTTTCCTAATTTAATAGATATTTTAAAACTATTTTATTTTTATAATAAATAAATAGATATTAAACTATATAATTGTATATAATTAGTTTTTATCTTATTTTTATCGCGAGGTTAATACTAATGTAAAAGTCGTTGAAACCGACCCGTGCAGTATTAACGTTTCGAACATGCCGGAAAGCGAGGATGTAAAAACATGATGAAAACTAATTGTAAAAGTAAAGTTTCACATAATAGTAATGTTTTTCAAGTGCCCTATCTACTAATGTGTCACTCAACATTTTTGTTTTCTCAAAAGTTCACTCAACTATTATTATCAAGGGTGTGAAACTATTACAAAAATTTTAATTTTTTTAATTTAGTTGAAATTGATGGTAAACAATATTGTTTGTAACTGGATCGATGACCCCTCTCCTCTATTACTCAATATTTATAACCAAAATACAATCCCAATTTTAAGGAAATATACAAGAGAATAATATAAAATATTAACTACAATCTATTACACCCCCGCAGTCGAAGCGGGAGGGGACTGAATGCTGAGACTGGAGCGAAAGTCATCAAAAAGAATCCGTGGTAAACCTTTGGTGAAAATATCTGCTATCTGATAGCGTGACAGAACAAGAAGTATGCGAACTTGACCACGTTGTACTTGTTCACGAACAAAATGTATATCCAGCTCGATGTGTTTCGTTCGTTGATGCTGTACCGGATTACCCGACAAATAAATTGCACTCACGTTGTCGCAGTAAACCAGAGTGGCCCGTGACAGGGGACAATAAAGTTCGAGTAGCAAGTTTCGTAGCCAACAGATTTCCGCCACCACATTAGCTACCCCTCGGTATTCTGCCTCGGCACTGGAACGCGGTATGGTTGGTTGACGTTTGGAGGACCACGAAATCAAATTGGCCCCGTAGTAAACACAATAACCACTTGTGGATCGGCGAGTATCCGGACAACTTGCCCAATCAGCATCGGTGTAAGCTAACAATCCCGGATTCTGTGAGCTGGTCAAAAGGAGGCCGAACGAGGTAGTGCCTTGAAGGTACCGTATAATACGTTTAAGTGCATTCCAATGAGCTGTCTTGGGAGCATGCATATGAATACAAACCTGTTGGACGGCATAGGTAATGTCGGGCCGAGTGAAGGTCAAGTATTGTAATGCCCCCGCAAGACTCCTATACAGAGTAGGGTTATCAAAATCATCACCCGTGGGGGCACTAAGTTTAGAGTTAGTATCGACTGGTGTAGAAACAGGATTACAAGATTGCATGCCATCACGTTCGATAATATCCTGCGTATATGCCTGTTGGGATAAGAACATAGTATCCTTGTTTCGCGAGACCGAGATCCCAAGGAAGAAACTAAGAGGACCGAGGTCTTTCATGGCAAACTCGCTCGCAAGTCGAGCCATGAGCTGATGTCGTAGGTGATCAGAAGAGGTTACGAGCAGGATGTCATCCACATATAATAGTAGAAAAGCAACATCCGAGCCTCGATGAAGTATGAAGAGAGATGTGTCACACTTACTTTGATAGAAATCCAAGGTGAGAACGTAGTCGGTGAATCGTTGGTACCATGCTCGAGGAGCCTGTTTCAGGCCATAGAGGGACCTCTTAAGGCGACACACATGATTAGGAAAGTCTTTATTGCGAAAGCCCATAGGCTGATACATATAAACAGTTTCAGCCAGCGTGCCATGTAGAAAGGCATTAGTGACATCCAACTGATGAACCGACCAAGATCTGTTAAGAGCAATAGATAACACGGTACGTATGGTTGCTGGTTTAACCACCGGACTAAATGTCTCTCCACAATCGATACCCACCTGCTGAGAACGCCCATCACACACTAACCGGGCTTTGTATCTTTCCAAAGTACCATCCGACCTATATTTATGTTTAAACAACCACATACTGCGAATAACATTCATGTTTGTGTCATGTGGTACTAATTCCCAAGTCTGGTTTTTAATAAGAGCATGAAATTCGTTAGCCATGGCGTCGCGCCATTTCGGTATAGACATAGTGGCAAGGGGGTTTTTGGGAATGGGAATGGGAATGATGGTAGAGGTGTGAAGGTTAAGAGGGCGTTTCGTTTTCACAATCCCATCCATGGCACGAGTGCGCATAGTGCGAGTGGGAAGAGTCGGTGGTGGTGGTAGATTAGGTGCATGGATATTGTTTTTGGGAGAAGCGACAGGGGTTGAAGGAGTAGACGTGGAGGAGTGTGAGTGTGGTTGCGGCGTAATGTGGGCTGAGGAGGGTGATGAAGGGTGTTGTTGGGCTGTGGCTGAAGGTGGGCTGGAATGAGCTGGGTTGGTCAGCGGGCTTTGGGGCTGGGCGGTAGGAGGGGTGTGAGAAGCCGCTGGGGTGTGCAGCGGGGTTTGGGCCTGGCGGTTTGGGCCTGGCGGGTTGGGCTTACGGGATTAGTGGGATGTGGAGGTTGGGCAATAGGTGTGGTTGGGAGATCAGAGTGGACCAAAGGCCAGAAATGTGGAGAAAAATGAGTGTCAAGGAACTCATATGAGGGTGTGGGTGTAATAGTATTAGCGAACGGGAAGATGGTCTCATCGAATACCACATGTCGTGAGACAATGATGTGCTTGGTGGTCAGATCGAAACATTTGTACCCGCGGTGTGTCGAAGGGTAACCAAGGAAAACACAAGGAGATGACCGTTGGTCAAGCTTGTGGATCGTAGTGGAGGGGATTAGAGGGTAACATTAGCACCCGAACACCCGAAGGTGATCATAAGAGGGTGTACGTTGGTAGAGGAGCTCGGTTGGGGACTTGGTAGTGTGAGGTTTGCTTGGAAGAATGTTTAAAAGATATGTGGCGGTGTCGAGGGCATGGTGCCAAAAGGTATTGGGAAGAGAGGCATGGGTTAAAAGAGTGCAAATCATGTTGTTTATGGTTCTAATCTTTCGTTCGGCTTTACCGTTTTGTGAGGAGGTGTGAGGGCAAGACAAACTAAATAACATTCCATGTTGGTTAAAAAATTGTTGAAAAACCGAATTAACATATTCTTTTCCGTTGTCGCATTGGAAGGTTTTAATTTTCATGACAAATTGAGTTTCAATAAGGTTGTAGAAGTGACAAAATATAGAGTATACTTGTGATTTTTTTGCAATCGGATAAGTCCACAAAAAAAAATTGTCAAGTCATCCAAAAATAATATGTTGTATCTATGGCCTTCTGAACTTATAATTGGAGAAGTCCAAAGGTCACTATGTAGTATATCAAATGGCAAATAAGTGGGAGTATAAAAAGTAGTAAAAGGTAAACGCACACTTTTACCAAGCACACACGATTGACAAACATGTTTATTAATTTTTCCAAAGTCAATTGAACAAGAATGTTTAAGAGAATTTAATGAAGGTTGGCCCGGATGTTCGAGGCGTTGATGCCATAAGGTAGATGAAATAGCAGCAAAAGCGGAGGGTGTGGTGATGGTACTTCCAGATCCGAGCAGTAAAGGGTATAGATCATTGCTGCTGTTGCACCTGAGGATAGGGATCCGGGTCTTGTAGTCATTCACAAGAAAACCAAACGGGTCAAATTCAACTGAAACCGAGTTGTCGGTTGTAAACCGACGGACAGAAATGAGATTTTTTATAAGTTTAGGAGCATATAAAACATCTTTGAGGATAAGGGGTGGAAAGGGTGGGGGTAAGGTTTGAGTGCCATGTCCAAAAGCCGGTATGGTCGAACCATCGCCAACAATTATATTTTTGGGCATGCTATTATTAAAAAAAAGATTGGAAATTACCTGACGTGTTGGTCATATTGCCGGTTGCACCGGTGTCCATGTATTCGGTCGGGTCTTGTTGGTTAAGAGACATAGTATAGAGCGCTTGTTCAATATCAGTGGGCGTGTATGCCGTGTGATGGGCCTGGGAAGGACGCGAGCCAAGGATTCCATTGCTGCTAGGAGGAGTAGTCGACCTAGAAGTTGTGGGATATGGACATGGTGGTGGGGTGGGCCATTGTTGAAGTGGAAACTGTTGAGTAGGGGGCCCATGGCGAATTTGCAGCCCACTGTTGGAAATTATTAGAAGGCCACATGGGCCACCCGAATGGGCCGTAGCCAGGGGCTGTGTTGTTGTACGAGCCCGACCCCCTTCCACGTCCGTTGTTCCTACCCCTGCCCCGACCGCGTGAACGGCCATGGCCCCATCCGCGGTCCGACTCTTGACGATAATCTGAACGTTCCAGCTGGCGCGAAGCATTAGCATTGAGGGCCGTGCCGGATTGTTGAACCGAATGGAGAGCCTGTTCCGCTTTGCGGCTCTCGACCAAAATCAGCTTTGAGCGGGCCTCGTAGAAGGTGGGTGATGTGCTGAAAATGGGTTAACTAAAACAACTAAATTAAACCCTAAACTAGACTCTCTAAGTTTTAAATTTATAAAACTAAGACTCTCTAAACCCTAAACCACACGACCGACAAGTGTACCGATCGATGCAGTATAGCCTAAGGAAGTCCGAGTATCGAACCCAAGAGACTCTACTAAATTACGCTAACGACTCTATTCTAGACTTAGACTGACACGACCTAACTAAATTGTTTATTGATTGGGGGGGGGGTTTCTAAATATCCTAAAATTATAATTAAAAAATCAACTAAATTAACTAAACGAACTAGACACGAACTCACACGAAGGCTGAACTCAAGGATGATGAAGGAACTACCTAGACAGGAATCCTGATTGCTTTTAGTTATGATTATAATTGGAAGTTGTCTGCTATGGAACCGGGATCTTAAAATTCTCACCTCTCGGGAAATCTAAGGACCCCTAATCCTTCTCAAGAGCACGCTAAGATCCCCTAAAGGTTGTTAAATTACCGGTTATTAGACTCCCTTACAAGACATCTAATGGGTTTATAAAAGTATCCTACAAGGCTCACTCCCTTACGAGACCTAAACCTAGGATAGGTTTGTTTTCTCAGCTAGACTTGCTAGACAGTAGCCAAAAGGTTAACTTCCTAAGAAGGACCCACCTTGCGGTTTAATCACTTAGACCTAGCAATAATCTCGCACCTTACAGCTATTGACGATTAGTAGAACACTTGATTTTATAAAATTACCAATTATTACTTCTAAGGTTACTTACTAGATTTTCACCCTAAAGGATCAAAGGTTTATTATGTGATATAGACACTCACCAAAACCTAAAACCCTAGCCCGACTCTATTCCGTGATAAAGACCGTCACCAAGATTCAAGCGAAGCAATTATCAATAATTAAATAACATCAAGCACGCAAACACATCTAACTGATAGAACAAACCGTTTACAATTTATAAACAATCCATAGCATTCAAAAATCCAAGAATAATCAAACGTAAGCAATCATTCATCCGTGTCTAGGTAGTAACAGAAATCTAGCCGCTAAACATGTTCAAGAACAAAGTATCAAACAATGTAAAAACCGAATTCATCATTAAACAATCAAAGATTAACGAAAAACGAAGAATCAAGATTATAGAACCCGTAAACTCCGATCCCGTGTGCTCCCGAATGTTCCCTGATGATTCCTAGCAATCCCGAACCTTCAAAACCTCTGAAATCAGACTTCCAAGCTCCCAAAGAACTCTAAAATTCGTAATGTTGTTCCCCCTTCGGCTGTTGTCGATAATGATCATATATAATTCTTCAAAACCCTACAACCGTTGCTGATTAAAGTCGGTTTCACGTAAACAGACCCCACGCGGCCCGCTTAAGAATGAGCATAAGTTGAGGCAGGCCGCCCGCCTTTCATAATCCGGAAACCTTCTTTTAAGTTGATGCGGCCCGCATTTGAATGTCTTATAAGCTAAAACGGGCCGCCTGAGACCTTCAGATGTGCACTTTCGCTCTGTTTCGCTCCCAAGCTTCTCTATTTCCGTTCCAGGCTTTCACCTTTCCAGATTTTGACTCGTATCTGCTCCTTTTGACTGCAAAGACCTGGAAAACATAAAACATCAAAAGTATATACAATCTAAACTAAAACGGAACCAAAAACAACTATCTAATGACTAAAACCTGACGCGAATAAAGATGTATTTTACAGTACATCAAATATCCCCACACTTAACCTTTTTTCGTCCTCGAAAAAGAATTATGCAAACGGAATCATAGTCGGAATATTCAAACGGGCCAAAGTATAAGTTATTTTATTAAAATCGAAACACGTGTTAGCCGCGATTGCAAGTATATTGATCCACTTAAACCCAACCCGGTTCCAAGCCCTTATCATGCAATTTTAGTTCAAGTTCGGTCAATCTACCTATGGTCTCACACTAAGAATTGCAAGTCCACCTAATCCCCCCTCAAGCTTATAGGACAAAAGGAACAACCACTGGGTTATTTCCTAACCGTTTTATACCAAGATCAAGAGAGTTTAGAATCAAATCTATTTTTTTTTTCATACGAGCTTAGACTTTGCTTTTTGCTCTTTTTTTTTTTTTTTTTTTTTTCTCGTGAGTCTAGACGATGCTTTCCCTAACCAAGAGGTATTCCGGCTGTAGAGTCGCTATCCCCAACCATAGATTACTTAGGTTTCGGTACTTTTATTCGGCAAGGCGATTTCACACATCCCAGAGGCATTTCGGCTGTAGAGTCGCTATCCCCAACTCGGATTACATAGACCTGTGCTACTTTCATTTAGTTTCTAGCTCACTTATTATTCTATTTTTTTTTCCTTTTTCAACGAGATAATGACTAAAAACTCTAACGATCTTAGCTTATAACGGCATCCCTTATACTATTTTTGGCGGTTTCAGTTTCCCCACTTTCCCTAGATGAGAACCCACTAGTAGACCGACAATTAGGTATATTTAAGATCAAAGGAACCCAGAACCGAACCGAGCCTACCCGCGCATCCCAAACTAGACACAAGCTCAATTATATTATCTCATATTATCATTATTTGAACCCGAACAAAAACCCAACTTTTCTATCATTTTCCGCATTAATTTTGCAAACTTCTTATTTCAAAAGACATTTTTTCTATTTTTTTTAATTTTTTTTGTATTTTTCAATTTAATTTTTTTTTTTGATTTTTTTATGACTCAAGACTCACTAACTAACGACACTAAACGATAGTTCCCATCCCCACACTTAAACTTTACATTGCCCTCAATGTAAGATGGAAACCGACTCAAAAAACTAAAAATAAATAAGAAATAAAAAGACGAAGGGCAAATCAGAAAGGACTTAGCTGGTTAAATCAAAGCGTACACTCGAAAGCTCTCATCCAATCCAGCTCGATCGTATAGCATTTCATTCGCGATCGGCTTTGACACTGACTAGTACGCTTGATAAATGCCTGAAATTTGAATAAACAGCTCCAAACTCACCCGAATGGAGATTGAGTACGGGTGGTACATATTCGAACCTGCAAAACAAAAACAAGCAAAATACCAAAGCAATACCGACTCTACACAAACGACTCAAAACTTCTAACCTAGACTCATGGTACAAAATATAAAAGTATAATGCAAGCTCATACCCCATATACGACTCGAACCAGCAACGGTGATGATATATAAATGGTGGTTTAATGGTGATAATGTTGAAAATGGTGAGTTTATGGATGAATGGATAGTGAATTGTGAAACAATTTTGGGCCAAGACTGCTGTTCATCGAAAAACAAGACTCACGCGGCCCGCCTGGATGTTTAAGGTAAGTTGATGCGGGCCGCGAGTGTGCAAGGGTTTCAAACTTTCATTTAGTCCATGCAGCCCGCGCAAGTATGTATGTTTAGTTGATGCGGGCCGCCTGGATAGCAAACAGCAGCAAAATAATCAACAGCAACAGTAGATTGCTGTTTTCAACTTTTAATTAATTCCCAAAATGCCCCCAGCCCCGTATTTCGTCGTTTTGAACAGTAAACGTACCTGGGCAATGCTCGTCTGCTGAGTTCAACCTTCGTGAAGAAGCGTGTACCTGCAAAACTTTTACGACACACAAAAGACGCAAAAACACGAAACAACGCAAACGACACTAACAACCTAACTAACGACACGACACAAACTACGACTCAAAATACAAACTCTACAAGTAAGTCACAAATGTTCACGCACTTACGGAGGATCATATAGGCGCTCCCCTCCAAACCAACTCGTACGAGCCGTAGTACTACCATCCGTAAAATCACCCACATCTCTCCTAAATATCTCATACTCCCTCGACTCGTCGTCAAGCGGTTCGAATCTAAACATATCATCTTTATACCAATCCCCACACTGAGCCTTACTCAGCGTCGCTAACTTAGCTTCTAACCTCGTCAATCTTTCTTCCAACTCCTCAACTCTCCTATCAGGTGGATCCCCACACTTGGGTTTTAACACCTTCTCTAGACTCGGCTCACTTACTACCTTTTTCTCGTCTCTCTCACTCTTCTCACTCTCCTCTACCGATGCTATCGCCTCAACTTTCTCACTCGACCCTCTCGCATTATTCACCTCAAAAACTACCGACTCGTCGCCCGCTCTAAGTGTGATTGTGCCTAAGAAGACATCTATAAGCGCTTTAGCTGTGTTCAAGAACGGCCGCCCTAAAATCAACGGAACTTTATCATCGGCCTTCATATCTAGCACTACAAAATCAGCCAGAAACACAAACTTATCCACTTTCACCAACAGATTCTCTACTATCCCCCTAGGATACTTAACCGTCTTATCCGCTAACGAGAGGGTCATACGAGTTGACTTCAAATCACCAAGGCCCAGTTTTTCGTAAAATGAATATGACATCAAATTAATACTAGCACCAAGGTCTGCCAACGCGTGGTTTTTAACATCACCACCAAACAAACATGGGATCGTGAAAATGCTTGGATCGGTAAGTTTCTCAGGAAGTTTATTTAGGATCACAGCAGAACACTCTCCACTCAATGAATTACTCGAACACTCTCCTACCCTATCCTTACGCTTGAGAAAATCCTTAAGGAACTTAACGTATTTAGGCATGGATCTCAGGGCCTCTATGAACGGAAGATTCACCTTCAGCTGGGTGAACATCTCTAGAAATTTCTCGTATTCCCTAGAATATAACTGCTGCCTAGCACGAGCGGGAAACGGAAGGCGAGAAATATCAATCACTGGCGGTGGCCGAACCTTCTTTGACTGCTCCTCTACTTTCTTCTCTACTGGCGACTTCTTGGCGTGTGCGGTACTTGCTGGGTCTAGCCTCATGTGCACTTTGCCTGGAGCCTCCATCTCGATCACCTCATCTACCTCATCATCACTCCCTAACTCAGCATTCTCTCTGACTACCTCTCCTAAACTCAACCCACTGCGAGTAGTAATTGCTTTCACAGAATGGTGAACTGGGTGAGTGGTACCTGAATACTGACCAGAAGGAGATTCTTTCAACTGCCTAGCTATATCCCCTACTGTTCTCTTAAGATCTAGAAGAGTGGACTCTTGATTTTTAAGCTGAAGATCGTGACTCTTATTAATTTGATCCTGAGTTTGAATAAATTCAGTGAGGGATTTTTGCGTCGCCTGATTTTGTGTCATCATCGCCTGATTTTGTGTCATCATCTGAGCGAACATCTCCTCCATCCTACTCATACTACCCTCTGGAGCCTTGCCACTACCTTGACCCTCTTGACTCGACTCTCCACTCGCAAACTGACCTCCTGAACCACTATACTGACCCGAACCACTACTCGTATAAAGACCCGGCCCCCTACTTTGATACTGACCAGATGGAAACCCAGGGGGATTGCCAGAAGGGCGAAAACTACTACCACTACCCTGCCAGTTGGGGTTAAAACTATGATTATTACTAAATAGACCCCTAGACTGACCTGCTATGTACTCTACCTGCTCTAACGTAAGTGTGGGACAATCGAGTGTATCGTGACCTCCCCTACAAACCTCACACCTATCAACTTTCTTCTTAATCTCATCCAACTCTCTCCTCATCTCTTGCCTCAAATCTTTCCTCACACTCTCGACCACAGCAGCTACCGATGGATCCAAGCTAACTTGGTTTACCCCTCGACCGGCCGAGGTGGTAGTAACAGGAATGGAAGTCCTGCTGATAGTGCTGTAATCCATATCAGAATGTGCAAAGCTCTCAAACAAATCATTACACTCAGTCACCGTCTTCTTTCCCATAAGCTGCCCTCCTGCTGAAGTATCGAAACGCGCTCTAATCTCAGGAGTAAGACCATTGTAAAACTTCTCAACTAACGCCCAGTCGGACAAACCATGCTGTGAACAACGAGAGAGAAGCGTCTGAAATCGCTCCCAAGCTAAATGGTAAGGCTCATCAGGCTCCATACGGAAGGAGTGAATCTGATCACGAAGGCGAGATGCCTTGGCTGGCGGGAAGTATTTAGCTATGAAAGCATCGCGAAGACCAGCCCAAGTAGTGAAAGTGCCTGCTGGCTGAGAATCAAACCAGACGGCTGCGCGTCCAGCGAGAGAGAATGGGAACACTTGAAGGTACCTGGTCTCTAGATTAACACCCTCAATGGAGAAGGTGCCACAAAGACGAGTGATGCGATTTATGTGAGCGGGAGCATCCTCGTCGTCACGGCCATGGAACTGGCAAGAATTGGTGATGGCGGTCATGATGTACGAAGGAATCTTCCAGGACCTATCATTCGCAATATTCGGAAGGGTGATGGGTGAAGTAGCACCGGTGAAACCGGTGGTAGCCTGCTGGTAAACGGTGCGGTTCGCCATTTGAACTACTGGTGGAGGACTAGGTGAACGAGAACGGGAGGGTGGTGGGGAAACGTGTGGTGATGACTTTGGTGTGAAATCGAAAGCGGGGGTGGACTGCGGAACTGATAAAGAACTAGAAGAACCTAACTCGGACGCAGAAGACAAGACAGAAGACTTGATCGTAAACGGATTCGGCGGAGGTCCCTGCGAACGCGTATGGGGCATCAACCAAAAACGAACAAGCGAGACGACTCTAACAACGACTCACTAATCTAGACAACACACTAAAGCAAATATTTTTGGATTTTTTTTATAATTTTTAGACTCCTACGACTCAACGAACACAAATAGCACGTAATATGTCAACTAAGTCCAAACAAAGTAATCAACGCAATCGCCAAAGAGTCCCCGGCAACGGCGCCAAAAACTTGATGTGCTGAAAATGGGTTAACTAAAACAACTAAATTAAACCCTAAACTAGACTCTCTAAGTTTTAAATTTATAAAACTAAGACTCTCTAAACCCTAAACCACACGACCGGCAAGTGTACCGATCGATGCAGTATAGCCTAAGGAAGTCCGAGTATCGAACCCAAGAGACTCTACTAAATTACGCTAACGACTCTATTCTAGACTTAGACTGACACGACCTAACTAAATTGTTTATTGATTGGGGGGGGGGGGGTTTCTAAATATCCTAAAATTATAATTAAAAAATCAACTAAATTAACTAAACGAACTAGACACGAACTCACACGAAGGCTGAACTCAAGGATGATGAAGGAACTACCTAGACAGGAATCCTGATTGCTTTTAGTTATGATTATAATTGGAAGTTGTCTGCTATGGAACCGGGATCTTAAAATTCTCACCTCTCGGGAAATCTAAGGACCCCTAATCCTTCTCAAGAGCACGCTAAGATCCCCTAAAGGTTGTTAAATTACCGGTTATTAGACTCCCTTACAAGACATCTAATGGGTTTATAAAAGTATCCTACAAGGCTCACTCCCTTACGAGACCTAAACCTAGGATAGGTTTGTTTTCTTAGCTAGACTTGCTAGACAGCAGCCAAAAGGTTAACTTCCTAAGAAGGACCCACCTTGCGGTTTAATCACTTAGACCTAGCAATAATCTCGCACCTTACAGCTATTGACGATTAGTAGAACACTTGATTTTATAAAATTACCAATTATTACTTCTAAGGTTACTTACTAGATTTTCACCCTAAAGGATCAAAGGTTTATTATGTGATATAGACACTCACCAAAACCTAAAACCCTAGCCCGACTCTATTCCGTGATAAAGACTGTCACCAAGATTCAAGCGAAGCAATTATCAATAATTAAATAACATCAAGCACGCAAACACATCTAACTGATAGAACAAACCGTTTACAATTTATAAACAATCCATAGCATTCAAAAATCCAAGAATAATCAAACGTAAGCAATCATTCATCCGTGTCTAGGTAGTAACAGAAATCTAGCCGCTAAACATGTTCAAGAACAAAGTATCAAACAATGTAAAAACTGAATTCATCATTAAACAATCAAAGATTAACGAAAAACGAAGAATCAAGATTATAGAACCCGTAAACTCCGATCCCGTGTGCTCCCGAATGTTCCCTGATGATTCCTAGCAATCCCGAACCTTCAAAACCTCTGAAATCAGACTTCCAAGCTCCCAAAGAACTCTAAAATTCGTAATGTTGTTCCCCCTTCGGCTGTTGTCGATAATGATCATAAATAATTCTTCAAAACCCTACAACCGTTGCTGATTAAAGTCGGTTTCACGTAAACAGACCCCACGCGGCCCGCTTAAGAATGAGCATAAGTTGAGGCGGGCCGCCCGCCTTTCATAATCCGGAAACCTTCTTTTAAGTTGATGCGGCCCGCATTTGAATGTCTTATAAGCTAAAACGGGCCGCCTGAGACCTTCAGATGTGCACTTTCGCTCCGTTTCGCTCCCAAGCTTCTCTATTTCCGTTCCAGGCTTTCACCTTTCCAGATTTTGACTCGTATCTGCTCCTTTTGACTGCAAAGACCTGGAAAACATAAAACATCAAAAGTATATACAATCTAAACTAAAACGGAACCAAAAACAACTATCTAATGACTAAAACCTGACGCGAATAAAGATGTATTTTACAATACATCAGTGGGTAAAGGATCCTGTTGTTGAAGAATAGTTGCAATACCCTCATATTGGTCATTTAAGCCCGAAATAAGTTGAAGAACCAACCTATCGTTTTCTACCGGTGAGCCGACGTTTGCCAACTGATCCACGAGAACCTTTAATTGCTGACAGTACGCAGAGATATTGGGAAAACCGTCGAGACGGGTGTTAGATAACTTGTGTAGGAGATGAATAGCACGGGAACTCTTGTTATCCTGAAAGATATTTTCGAGAGTGATCCAAGCCTCATAAGAGGTTGTGTTGGGTTTAAGGATGGTATGTAAGAGATCGTTTGAGATCGTAGCATAAATCCATTGCAAAACAATGGCGTCTAGACGATCCCATGTGTTGTCAGAGGGAGGTTTGGACTGTTCTTTATCGCTGTCTTTAGAGGAGGAAGTGGCAGCAGGTTGAGGCTTGGGCGATAGGTGATCGATGACAAGATATGCCCTACACTGGATCTTAAATAACTCGGACCAGGATGCATACTGTCCAGTTTCCATCCAGGGTGATAGGGATGAGACTTTTTATGTTTGTGATTGTTGAGGCAGGATGGATTTTAGTGGAATCCATTAAAGATGTGTTGGAAAAAAAAGGAAGAAAAGAAGAAGAAAAAAAATTGGCGGCAACAGAGTGGGGAAGGAGAAGGTCGTAATGGGTGAGATGGAGGAGAGAGAACCCTAGTCTCTTGATACCATGATGGTAAACAATATTGTTTGTAACTGGATCGATGACCCCTCTCCTCTATTACTCAATATTTATAACCAAAATACAATCCCTATTTTAGGGAAATATACAAGAGAATAATATAAAATATTAACTACAATCTATTAGAAATAAATAAAATATATATGAATGTTAGTTACTATTTAAAAAAAAAAAAAGATTTCCAATTTGAGGGGAGTGATGTACTTGAATAGGAATGGCAATGGGCCGGGTTTGGGCTGGGTATTGGTAATCCCAAGCTCGTACCCGATTGTAATTCTTTGTCCCATACCCGGCCCATTACCCGTCGGGTATTTCTCGGATAATTACCCATTGGGTATCGGGCATACCCGCATGTATCGGGTATACCCGTTAATTTGTTAAAAATACCCGTTGGGACTCCTATGTGGCAATTCTTACTCTAATGTTTATATAATTTTCTACTTTAATAACCACAACAAACGAAAATATGACTAATAACATACATACATATCATATTCAAATGCACATTTGAAACATATATTTACATGAATAACTAAGGTACGGCTAATGCCAGTTTATGTGTTGTACCTTTAATCGAACACTAGACATGAAAAATAGTAGCATTAATAAGTTCAAATCTTTTCATGAAAATATAATTGTAGAGATACTTGTTAGTGATGAGGGGTGTAGTACTAGAGAAGTAGAGGTAATAAGTGTATGCACTAAGCTTATATAAATGGAAAGCTAAAATAAAATATTTTTTGGGTATTATTCGGGTAAACAGGCCGGGTATCGGGCGGTTATCACTCAATCCCATACCCGTACCCATACCCATTTTTTTTAATCCCATACCCGGCCCATATCCATCGGGCTTCGGGTATACCCGACCCGTATGTTTCGGGTTTTGGGTATACCCATCGGGCTTGGGCTTTTTTGCCATCCCTACATTCAAACCTCTTTACCCCCCTAAACTTCCAATGTGAGGAATGTGATGTACATTTAATTAATATTTTCTTGATAAACTCAAACAGATCTCTTATTTTTTTATAGTCTAATCTAATTCCTTTTTTTTCTGTATATATGTTATCCATGCTGTTTGTAGGTTTTTGAGAAGTTTAGCAAGCCTATGCTTGGTAGGAAAGAATTGTTCAAAAATACTCTTAGAAAAGCAGCACATGCATGGAAGCTCGTCAATGATCTTCATCTAACTGGTAAGGTTTACATTAAGCCTACAAGATTAGTAAATTCCAAATAAATCTATTCGCTTTTTGCATTTAACATTGCACTTTTTGCTGAATCTCAGAAGAAGAAGCAAAATGGTTGCGACATTATATTGATGAACCTAATTATACTGATCTTCACTGGGTAACTTCTTGTCATTTCCTTGTCCTATTTTTCGCCATATAAGGCTATACCTTTATTGTTAATGTTTGATTCCTTAGGAAATGTTCGTCCCTGCGTTAGAAGGACAATGCACGGAGGAACAAAAAAAGAAATGGTTGCCTTTGGCCAAAACAATGCAAATTATTGGCACTTATGCGCAAACAGAACTTGGTCACGGCTCCAATGTTCAAGGTCTCGAAACAACAGCAACATTTGATCTCCAAACGTATGAATTTGTGATTCACAGTCCTACTTTAACTTCAAGCAAAGTCAGTAAGATGGTTATCATTATGTTACTTGATCTTTATTTCATATATTTACTTTCCTTTACCCATTATGCTTCTTGATGTCTATAGTGGTGGCCTGGTGGATTGGCTAAAGTAGCAACTCATGCTATTGTTTATGCTCGCCTCATAATTGATGGTCACTTCCATGGTGTTCATGGTTAGTCCAGAAATACCAATTTTGTGGCTGGAAAAATAAAAGCCATACGCTAGTATTACCATTAAAAATCACGAAATTAGCCTTGTTGACTTATAAAATTACACAAAATAAAAAGTTTGATTGATATAAATACGAAAAACTAATACAAACAAATGGTACAATGACAAGTGGTGTCCTTATCTGTTGACAATACATCTCTTGCGTTGACAAAAGATCTTGTGCGCCAGGCAGTGGAAGAGCATGATTCTCCTGTGCTGCCTAGCAACACAAGAGCATGGACTTGCAAAACTTCACGTGGCCATTTTGGTATGTTTTATGGTTGACATGGCTAATTTCTTGATGTTCTCTTATTATTTCCTTGAAGGCTTTATTGTACAAATTCGTGATTTTCTCTTATTATTTCCTTGAAGGCTTTATTGTCCAAATAAGGAGCTTGGAGGATCACTCACCTCTTCCTGGCATTACTGTTGGTGATATCGGGATGAAGTTTGGGCATGGGACATATAACACTATGGACAATGGTGTTGTAAAATTTGATCGTGTGCGTATACCAAGAGACCAAATGTTGATGAGGTGTGGTCAGATATATACATATATATAAGTTTTTCCTGTTATTATCCAGTGATTTATTGGTCATTCCAAATTTATTATGCATTAAATTAAATTACGTACACAGGGTGTCACAGGTTACAAAGGAAGGAAAGTACGTGAAATCTAATGTTCCTCGACAACTTGGTTATGCGACTATGGTGTCTGTTAGGAAAACAATAGTGGCTGATGCCTCCAAAGCATTATCTCGTGCAGTATGTATTGCTACAAGATATAGTGCTGTTCGTAGACAGTTTGGTTCGCGTAATGGTGGACCTGAGACCCAGGTTTAGTTTAAAAAAGATTTAGTTGTTATGTTGGTTGTTGTATAGCATCTCAGCCTTTTAAATGATTAAAGATTTTATTTTTGCTTTTCTTTCAGGTGATTGATTATAAAACTCAGCAAAACAGACTTTTCCCCTTGTTAGCTTCTGCTTTTGCCTTTAGATTTGCTAGCGATTGGTTGAAGTCGTTGTACACAGATGTGAAGCAGAGATTACAAGTTAATGATTTCTCTACATTGCCTGAGGCGCATGCGTGTACTGCAGGGTTAAAATCCTTGACAACGGCCGCAACAGCTGTGAGTGTTTCCGGTGCTCTATATACATACACAAAAGTATAGTGTTTAACATGCTCGCTCTTTTTAGGAAGGAATTGAAGAATGTAGAAAACTATGTGGTGGTCATGGTTACCTCATCAGTAGTGGGCTACCTGAACTATTTGCATTTTATGTTCCCGCCTGTACATACGAAGGCGAAAATGTTGTCATGCTGCTTCAGGTGGTATTTAGACGTAAATCATCTGATTTGCATGCCGTTAAGTGACTTTTTCTGTTGTTTTGCCTCTTCAAAATTCCTTAGGTTGCACGGTTTCTGGTGAAGACAGTCTCTGACCTGGGAAACAAACAGCCAGTTGGGACAGCAGCTTATCTGGGTCGAGTGGCGCCTCTGACACAGAAGAATTGTGTTGTTCAAACTGGTAGATTATCTTCTACAATGGCCTCTTAAACTTGTTTGTTTTGACTTGTTTTGAACTAGATACATACTTTATACTTACAGTTATTGGATACGACCAATGATCATTACTACAATAAAGTTGTCATCTTTAATGGCATGCAGCTGAGGACTGGTTAAACCCTGGTGCAATAGTGGAAGCATTTGAGGCAAGGGCTGCTAGAATGGCTGCTGGCTGTTGTCAACGGTTAGCCGAGTATAAAAGTCCAGAAGAAGGTACTTTCATCTTCAATCTTTATGACTCTAGAATAATGAACCCACGTAAGGTATTATTAACTATACAATGAGAAACATAACTAAATCATATCTTTATTTATACAATAAACTCAAATTCATGTGAACTTGCTACAGGTTTTGCAGAACTATCAGTTGATCTTGTCGAGGCATCACTTGCTCACTGCCAAGTAATTGTGGTGTCCACGTAAGCTCAGCTTCTATATTGATTGTATTCGACAACATTTGATTAATGTTAAAAGTTCTGCAGATTTATATGGAGATTGCAACAAGACATCCCCGGAAAGGGAGTGAAACGAGCTTTAGAGGTGTTGTGCTATGTTTATGCATTGTTTCTTCTTCACAAGCATCAAGGTGATTTCTTGGCCACAGGCTATCTTACACCTAAACAGGCCTCACTCGCTAACGATCAACTTAGAACATTGTACTCTAAGGTTAGTAATCAATAAACATATCAAATAATTTGAGTATGGTTGATTGTGGCAACACTGAACACTTAACTCTGAACTGAAAACTTCAATATCTGTTAGGTCCGTCCAAATGCAATAGCGTTGGTTGATTCGTTTAACCACACGGATCACTACCTGAGTTCAGTTCTCGGGTGTTACGATGGAAATGTGTATCAAAAACTCTATGAGGCTGCAATGAAAGATCCTCTTAATGATTCAGATATACCTGATGGCATCCGTCAATATGTACAACCCATTCTGAAGCAGAAGCTACACTCCGCTAAACTATAAAACCCTCATTATGGTGATCATTCAACTGGTTTTAAGTTTTAGTTATGGTTTTATGTTGGAAAAGTTTTAGCGTCTATATATTATGCAATCTCCTATATTTGGCCAGTATGTCATGCGATGCTAATAACTTGCTGTATGAAACAATAAGGTGTTTGATTATTTACACTGCTATTAAATATTATAAAATATCCGTTACGGTATAAAGATCATTCAAATGTCACAACATTGTTTTAGGAAAATATCAACTCGGGATTGCATGTTTTTCCATTAGTCTTTGTTAATGTTATTTGTTTGGTGTTGATATCTCTTTTAATCGGTACCAAAGAATCATAATAATATTGAAACCATAGTTACATATTCTATTCAACCTTTGGTAAGTATAGGATTTACTCAGATCGAAAAGACCACAAGTTCACATTATTCATATAAAAACTACACTACCACAGGCCAAGCCTTGAGCAGTTGAGCCTCCCACCTTGGCCACCTACCTAGCACGGCCAGCATAGTTGATACGCTTCCACGGAAAGGCCTTGAGCCCACTCTAGCTGGTTGTAGCCGACTTCCATTCTGGATTTGATGAAACCTGATTCGGTCAACCTTAGACTGATGTTTGTTTACGGGAGGCTTCAGTCATGGTCCTGTTTCGAATGGTTAGAAGACTTAGCTAAACCAACAAACCAAACCGATTAACCAAAACATGATTTTCTTGCAAACTTTGTTGCTTTAAAACAAATGGATCTATCGGTGAACTCAACTTTAGCAGCAGGGCTCTATAGGCAGCAAGAACTATTTGTCAGCTGAGTTTTTTTGAAAGCACTAGGAAATCGTTCAGCTGGAAAGATGTTGACTGCAAAGAAAGAAATGCTTCTTGAAGAAAAATTACAATACACTGGAATGAAATATACTACTACTGAACTAAAAAACAATAAACTGAAATAGATAGTATGAGAAATTGATGCCACTACTGTTTCATGATCCAAACCATGTCAACAACCAATTTGCTGAAACCAGGCAGTGCCATAGCCAGAATTTTCTTTCTTGTGGTCCGAAATTTTTAGGGTAAATTGTTTTAAATATTAAAGGGTGTGGCTAAATGCACCTCAATTCTTACTTTTCATATCCTCTTTCAAAAAAAAAAAAAAACATTTTAAAACTTTTCAAATTCCAACTCCTCTTTAAAAGTCTATCCCTCACACTTTTTACACTTAATATTCACAGTCAACACTCTCTTTTCTTCTAAATAAATACACCCAAAATCAGCAACTACCTTGGGTCTGGTCATCTTGCTTCGTGCCGTATAGCCCCCTCGTCAAGAGTTAATCGGACGGCCTTTCACAAATCTCCGTATATCACATAAAGCAATCGTAAATATCCATTAGATAACAATAATACAATTTATATTACAAAAAATGCCCGTACCATCTTTCATAAATGCATGTATAAATAATCGTGTCCTTGTATCACAAAAGAATTAATAAATTGATTTATCACAAAAAAAAAAAAAAAAGTAATGCACACAGAAATGGAATGAATGGAAGATGACAATATACAGAAGTTAATTGGTGTGAGATTGGCATGGTGCAAGTGTGCAACACAATAAAAGATTTAGTAAAGGAAGTCGAAGACCAGAATGTGTCTAAAAGAAAAGTAATTCTATGTGTGGTCAAGACTTGTGCAAGACAATATTGATTTTAGTAAAACATTAACAAGATCATCTACAGTTAGTGTTAACTTTTATAGAGATCTATGTTCAATTAAAAAAAATTCCAAAGAAATTAACTTAATACTTAAGATCACTCTATTTAAATAGGGAACAGTCTATCTTTTATCTTCTTTTGTAGTATTTCAATCAAAAGGATGCTTAATGGTTAATATTTGATTCGGGCATTCTATTTTTTTTTCTTATAAGTGCTTAATCTAAATAAATGAAACGAATCATGTTAAGGAAAAAAGATGAATACATATCAATAAGGCTCAACCAATTATAACTTTGATGAAAATCATAGTTGCACTAAATTATTTCTTCAAGTCTCTCTCAATCTCCTTCTTTCAATCAAGATTTTTCTAATGACATCGTTGATATATGTACAACACCTGTATCTCAATATTTAAATTACGAGGAGTAGATAAACCCCTAGAAAAAAAATAAGGATGCTTCCTAATGCAATTTGAAAAAAAAAAAATAGAAACCAAGGATTGATTGTATATAGAGTAAATTACGATTTTGGCCCATGTGGTTATATCACTTTTACCCTTTTATCCCAAAAAGAAATCTTTTATTATTTGCACCCCAACGTCTTTTTATCTAACTAATTTGGCCCCTGCTACTAACCTCATCCATTACCATGGTTAAATATACTTCACGTGCCCCTCACATGAGGGGCAATTAAGTCAATTCACCTATAAATAAATATATGCTACCTATTTAATTCACATTAATACCTCGTTTAACCCAAAACCCTTATTCTCTCTTAGACTAATCATCTTCTCCAACAATAATACTTTTTCTGCGAGTTGAATTGTGATACCAAACCCTGACCAGAACGTCGACGATCAAGGGGAATCATAATGGTGCTAACCCTATGGTGGATACGTGACAAAAAACGAGCAGTTTGACCCCTGGAAGTGTATGGTATGTTTTGCAAACATCAAAAATCTGTACTTTTAGAATGTTAACCTAATGTGTGTCAATCGTTAACTGTAATCCTAATTTTTGATTGTTGATTGTTTGATTACAGGTAATAGCCCTAATATCTTCACTTTGAAAATCAACCATGGTGAAGTGTTTGTGAATTCTCCAGTAAAAAGGTATGTAGATGGAACAATCGACTATGTAGACATGGTTGATTCTGATGTGTTTTCTATTATCGAGTTAAATCACATGATTAGGGAAATAGGCTCTCCCAAGGAACATATTTTGTTCTATCACTTCTTAATTCCTCAAACACAACTTAGTGATGGGTTAAGGCCATTAGGTAATGATCAAGACGTGCATTTGTTGATTGAGCATGTTCCTCAGTTTAAAGTGATAGAGGTGTTTACTGAGCAGTGGTCTTCTAGGCTGGGTGTTGAGTATCATTTTACTTCTCCAATCAAGACATCTAATATTGTCATTGAGGAGTTAGAAGATCATGATCCTCAACCATCTCACCCTTAGCCATCCCACCCTAGAAGGACACAACTAGCCCTAGAGTGTGTTCCTCATACTAAGAATTCAACTGTGAATGCTATAGAGTATCAGGAAGTTCATGATCAACATGATTTTAATCATGCAAATGTGAATGGGGATATAACTAAGA